>CABFVX010003367.1:21198-82261 GCA_902151425.1 Timema shepardi
GGGGGGGGGGGGGGGGGGGGGGATCTAGGTTCAAATCTCAATTGGGAGTACTTAGGGTGAATTTTACAAAACAATTTTCTACTTTATCTCCACACAAGGGGGGGTAACTTGCACTAAATCTAGCCTTCATCATCCCTAAAACCATAGGCATATAACCCGAATTGTAGGTAGTCTGTGGCGCTAAATAAAGCAAAAAAACAACACTCGCATTCATTTCAGATTTTTCACTAATGATGGTTGTCATTAAGGCACTGCCATGATTTATAATTCATCCAAACATAACTTAAGGTATTAAAAGTCATGTATTTGACTTATTCTTCCAGTCTAGAACCTAGGAATGTTAAATGAAATAATCAATGTGATTTATTTAACTTATCTACATCATCAATCATTGTAGTTGGCTCATTTCCTTTGGCAATTATTTTGCTCAATTACTGGCGGAGATGGTAGCCAAGATATGGTATCCAAACCATACATTAAAGTCTACAGACTACAGATAGGAGTGTGGCATATATGCTGATTGTAGATCGCCTTGAGTCTGCTGGAGACGGCCATCGCTCGTGGTCAGTGGCTCATGCTGCAGAATTGTCACCTCCTTGTCTCGTTTCTGAGAACGTTGGAGAAAGAACTGGACGAAATGGCCAAGCCTCACCCCGACTTCCGGCTGTGGCTTACAACAGACCCTTCACCGACCTTTCCCATCGGCATCCTGCAGCGCTCACTCAAAGGTGGGCTTTATACTCGGCCAGATTAATATCTTCTGTTTGACCTCAACAACTAATGTTATTATGATATGAGCAGAGCCGTGTCAGTGATTTGACCAATGAAATAAGGGAGTCACAAGGATAGTTTCCCTCTATGTTTATACTTTTAATTTCAATAACAAGGAAAGTAGAGTTCACACTAAATGTCACCAAACGTACCTACATTTTATTGGAGAGAGAGGGGTATACAGTTAAGGAAAAGCTAGCTTCACTAGACCAAGCTCAGATTCAAACCCTTACCTCCAAACCTAACTTGATGTCATTAGTAGGCTATCCAGTCCAGTACACGCATGCGCAACAATTCAAGCCACAAACAAACTCACCTGTGCAGAGCCGCTTTTTGAGTTTCCCGTATAACTTCATCAACTAACAACAGACTTATGACAGCATAAACTCTACTCCAGCTCACACTTTGATGTGTTTATCATAGTTAAATAAACTCTCTCTAGTAATTACTCGATCATTCTCAAGATTCAGAACGCAGTTTCCTGAGTAATGTATCCCTATCATACCTACTAGTGTAAGTATATTCATATAACTTTTCTTAAAGTTAAAAGCCTCATAATAGGTGTGAAAAAAATCCCTCTTCCAGAAGATGTTTTTCTTAATGGTCAAGATATAATAGAGATTCTCTGGTATTTGACTAAAAGTAGATTGAAATTTCACAAATCTAATAAACAATTCCGACTGTCCCAGGTTAAGATTAAATCATAGACAAATGAATCACATTCAATTGAAATAACATTAGACTGGTTCTTCTGAGCTCAAGGTCATCAAGAGCAATGAGATGTAAAAGGCACTGACAGTTCCATGAGACAATAAATATGTTGACTAACCTGCTCTACTGAAATGCAAAACTGTTAAAATTTAGTACTGGGAATAAAAATCAATATGCTGGCTCTCAGGAACTTTGACAATACTCTTTTGAAGGGATGTTGAAAATAACTTTGTTGTGATGCTTATTTAGTAAGACTTATTGGTGGTGGAAGGTCAGGGTTTGAGTCACAGCTAAGTAGTGTGCTGATAAGAGTTTTTACAAGTTGGTTTTCCGCTCTCCTCCATATAAATTGTAGTATATTTACTTTAAATTATATTTTTCTCATAAATGTAAATAGGCAAAGTCTCACAAAGAGTAGTAAGACCCAGTGCATCTTATGGGTAATTTTAAATCTATCATTTAGAATTTAACAAGTAATGGCAAAAGAGGTAATGATAATAACTCCAAACTATATTTTAAAAAGCACTTTATGTATTAAAAAAACTAAATCAAAACAATAATTTACCAGCTATCTTAGAACACATGGTCGCTTTAATAATAATGATTGTGTGTCAGTTGTGACGGAGCCTCCCAATGGCCTGAAGTTGAATCTGCACAGCACATACTTCAAGCTGAGGAGTCAGAGTCTGGACAATTGTGCTCACCCTGCATTCAGATCATTGGTGTACGTGCTGGCTTTCTTCCATGCCGTCGTGCAGGTGAGGGAAACACTCATTATTGTGCGCAACTCTGTGGCGCATTTGGTCTTAGTGAACTGCTCAGGTAACTAAGAAAATGTCTCGTATAATCATGTCTATATAAATGCAAATCTGTGGTGTATTCTTTTCAGTCATATGAAACTTAACATGTAATGGACCCAGGCATTCACCAACTGTGAAAGTTATTGAGTATTATCCCGTTGAATGGTCGGTATGGAAAATCACAAATACATTTTGAGAAGTCACGTTCGTGTTGTATGCGACACCACTAAGGCTCACGCGATAGCTTTGTGCAATTCATGATTGGGTTGGATTCAGGAGATCACATTAGAAACCATAGCCCAAATTAACACACATTTATAAGATTGATGGTAATAATTATAATCAATGAAAGTTCCAAAAGAACTGTGCCTTTAAGGAAAAAAAAGTGTTTAATTTTGCAAAAGGTACTCTAGAAAATCTGACAGTTGAAAGAGGGACATAACTCAATAAGTGGAACAAGAATGACGCAGTTGTATTGTTTACTTTAAATATGGCAATGGAACTGTCACAAATAGCCCTAGTTGAAAATTGTGACTCACCAAAAGACATTATAGAAAAATTGTATTTATCTAAGAACAAATATCTGATATTAACAAATGCTTGTCCACTAGTATTTTCACCCATATAAAATATTAGCAAATTACTCCACTACACAAAATATTGCCAAAGATAGAAAAGCTCACGTGGCCAGTGAGAAAGATTTATGAACAAATCAATTATGTTTAAGTTGCTATAGTGACAAAAATTCTCGGAAACCTAACTCCTTAATAGACAAGCATGGCTTTTTCTCTATGTGAAGTTGGACAATTTGGACGTCAGGTTTTTAGGACGAAGAGGCAAACCTGCCATCAAGTGAACAGTACTAATAGAGCATTTTCAACTTTAATAAACATAAAGAGTGAACTTCAAAAGTCTAATAACATTTAAATGTTAAGTAAGAGACCAAAACCAAGTTCACTGAAACCATAAGTAGCATACCTACTATAACTGTCAAATAAAAGGATTTTGCACCTTTAGTCCAGTGAAATCAGGTTTTAATAACGGAAAAATTCATAAAGTTTTGTAACTTGACAGGGACATTGTTGAAGACATTAGAAAAGAAATAAAAGTAGCTTCCCCCCATAAAATTGGATAAACCAACCCTAATACGATTGAGCTAATTTATCTGCTGAACTGATCCAATTCCAGGCAAATATGCTGGTATAAAAAATGTTTGAATTAAAATTTGCAACAAGAAATATTCTGTTCATCATTTAAATATAAAATATTCAAAATATCATACCTGATTTTTCAAGTAGACTGCTGATTTCACGCCACAGATTTTGCTTCAACTGCGATTTCCTGTAGTCTTTACTCTTCACATTAAACAACACCTAATGATTATTCACAAAATCTATTAATATCTCGCCTTCTTCACTATTTCATTATTTTTTACTAACTTTTAATAAAAAGTTGACTGCACGACTGCAAAAAACGGTACCGAATTATTTGTGGCCGTGATGCAAATGGCGGGCACCACTATTTGGTATGATGGTGAATGCTATCTCGGAAACCATGCTCAATTGTTTGTATAGACAATGTTTTGTGATGTAATTCACCGTCATATTATGGCCGCTAGATTGGAGCACGACTACTCAAGGAAACACTACCTTAAGGGCCACATTTTTGTGAGTAATATTCATTGCATTCAAAACATTTATTGTTGTAAATAGTATTTAAACCTTTTTCTTGAGCAGTATATTTGCCTAAAATTTAAGGGCTCATAAGATAAATGAGCTTAATCGTGTTTGGGGGTGTTTTTTCCAAAATTGCGCGGTAGGTGAGAGAACTTTCTTTTATTTCATTTATAATGTTCCTGCCAAGTTTCAAAACATTTTGAATTCTTCCGATAATATTGCTATTTATTGTCTAATTTTCTTGGACTACCAAGGAACCTCGAGAAAATGAATGGCAGAACTCTCAAAACTGAATATTTTCCCACCAGGGTAATTTATCAGCATTCAGCGCAGAGAAGCAGGATGATCTACGCAGGCTAGTGGTCATCTAGGAAGCCAACCCAACTAAATACAGTGGCATTTCTGCGCACATATATCCTATAAGATTGTCCTTTGGCATTAGTCTGACCTGTAAAGTGTAAACTATATTCTTCAATACATCACAAACGTTGTAATAATATTGTGTAATTCCAGATATTGGCTCCTATCACACCCTAATGCTTATCTGCTTCAGTAAACAATTTTCCAAGAAGGGTAGGTCAGTTATGTGTATGGTTAGCTATTACACAAGTTATTAAATCAGATTTGAATGAACTGATAGGAATGACATTTTCAGGAGCGTCGGAAATATGATAAAATTGGGTGGAACATCAGCTACGATTTCAACGAGTCTGATTTCAACGTGTGTATTGAGATCTTGGACACGTACTTGACCAAGGCTGTAGAGGCCAGGGATCCACGCATTCCTTGGGGCAGTCTCAAGTACCTCATTGGAGAGGTCAGTACTAACTTGCTGAAACCACAAAAACTTTGAAAAATCCTTTTATAAAATATTTTAAATTGTTGTTTGAAAGAGTATTTATTCTGGGAATAACTATGATTGGACCAATAAATAACACTTCCTGATTAATAATGGATAATTCTAAGTTAGAATAACTTTAGTATTCATTCTAAATACACATCAATGCTATATATATTAATATTAATTTCCAAGTATTTGTTGTATCATACTTTTATTCAAGGGTATTTTCATAAAATACCAATTTTGAATTAAGCTATTAGAAGATTGATGACTAAATAATTGCATAGCACGAAAACACGTAAAGGAAATTAATTTTAACATAGATGAGATATGTAAAAAGTAAATAAAAACCTAAAAATTGTAAATGAATGCACTTTTTACCAATTTATCTATCTAGTACAATACTATGGGTATCCTACACCTATTGTCATTCTTCAATCCCCTGATATTTATAAACTAATGCAATTTTTCATTAATTTATCTGATACAATGCTACAGGTTTACTTACTGTTAATCTTCAATAAGATGATAAATAAACTGGATCTGGCAAATCTGGATGCTCTCTCTCTTGCTTTCTTGATGGCCCTTGGATGGTAGGATCTTGTTCTCTTGAAGGCCCTTGGAAGGTAGGCTCTTGCTCTCTTGAAGGCCCTTGGATGGTAGGATCTTGCTCTCTTGAAGGCCCTTGGATGGTAGGCTCTTGCTCTCTTGAAGGCCCTTGGATGGTAGGCTCTTGCTCTCTTGAAGGCCCTTGGAAGGTAGGCTCTTGCTCTCTTGAAGGCCCTTGGAAGGTAGGCTCTTGCTTTCTTAATGGCCCTTGGAAGGTAGGCTCTTGCTCTCTTGAAGGCCCTTGGATGGTAGGATCTTGTTCTCTTGAAGGCCCTTGGAAGGTAGGCTCTTGCTCTCTTGAAGGCCCTTGGAAGGTAGGCTCTTGCTCTCTTGTAGGCCCTTGGAAGGTAGGATCTTGCTCTCTTGAAGGCCCTCGGAAGGTAGGCTATTGCTCTCTTGAAGGCCCTCGGAAGGTAGGCTCTTGCTCTCTTGAAGGTCCTTGGAAGGTAGGCTCTTGCTCTCTTGAAGGCCCTTGGATGGTAGGCTCTTGTTCTCTTGAAGGCCCTTGGAAGGTAGGATCTTGCTCTCTTGATGGCCCTTGGATGGTAGGATATTGCTCTTTTAATGGCCCTTGGATGGTAGGATCTTGTTCTCTTGATGGCCCTTGGAAGGTAGGCTCTTGCTCTCTTGAAGGCCCTTGGATGGTAGGCTCTTGCTCTCTTGATGGCCCTTGGATGGTAGGCTCTTGTTCTCTTGAAGGCCCTTGGATGGTAGGATCTTGTTCTCTTGAAGGCCCTTGGAAGGTAGGATCTTGCTCTCTTGAAGGCCCTTGGATGGTAGGCTCTTGCTCTCTTGATGGCCCTTGGATGGTAGGCTCTTGTTCTCTTGATGGCCCTTGGAAGGTAGGCTCTTGCTCTCTTGAAGGCCCTTGGAAGGTAGGCTCTTGCTCTCTTGAAGGCCCTTGGAAGGTAGGATCTTGCTCTCTTGAAGGCCCTTGGAAGGTAGGCTCTTGCTCTCTTGAAGGCCCTTGGAAGGTAGGCTCTTGCTCTCTTGAAGGCCCTTGGAAGGTAGGCTCTTGCTCTCTTGAAGGCCCTTGGAAGGTAGGCTCTTGCTCTCTTGAAGGCCCTTGGAAGGTAGGCTCTTGCTCTCTTGAAGGCCCTTGGAAGGTAGGCTCTTGCTCTCTTGAAGGCCCTTGGAAGGTAGGCTCTTGCTCTCTTGAAGGCCCTTGGAAGGTAGGCTCTTGCTCTCTTGAAGGCCCTTGGAAGGTAGGCTCTTGCTCTCTTGAAGGCCCTTGGAAGGTAGGCTCTTGCTCTCTTGAAGGCCCTTGGAAGGTAGGCTCTTGCTCTCTTGAAGGCCCTTGGAAGGTAGGATCTTGCTCTCTTGAAGGCCCTTGGATGGTAGGCTCTTGCTCTCTTGATGGCCCTTGGATGGTAGGCTCTTGTTCTCTTGATGGCCCTTGGAAGGTAGGCTCTTGCTCTCTTGAAGGCCCTTGGATGGTAGGATCTTGTTCTCTTGATGGCCCTTGGAAGGTAGGCTCTTGCTCTATTGAAGGCCCTTGGAAGGTAGGATCTTGCTCTCTTGAAGGCCCTTGGAAGGTAGGATCTTGTTCTCTTGAAGGCCCTTGGAAGGTAGGATCTTGCTCTCTTGAAGGCCCTTGGAAGGTAGGCTCTTGCTCTCTTGAAGGCCCTTGGAAGGTAGGCTCTTGCACTATTGAAGGCCCTTGGATGGTAGGATCTTGCTCTCTTGATGGCCCTTGGAAGGTAGGCTTTTGTTCTCTTGAAGGCTCTTGCTCTCTTGATGGCTCTTGGATGGTATGATCCTGCTCTCTTGATGGCCCTTAGAAGGTAGTGTCTTACTCTCTTGAATGCCCTTGGATGGTAGGCTCAGGCTCTCTTGAAGGCCCTTGGAAGGTAGGCTCTTGTTCTCTTGATGGCCCTTGGATGGTAGGATCTTGCTCTCTTGAATGGCCCTTGGAAGGTAGGATCTTGCTCTCTTGATGGCCCTTGGAAGGTCAGATCTTGTTCTCTTGAAGGCCCTTGGAAGGTAGGCTCTTGCTCTCTTGATGGCCCTTGGATGGTAGGCTCTTGCTCTCTTGAAGGCCCTTGGAAGGTAGGATCTTGCTCTCTTGAAGGCCCTTGGAAGGTAGGATCTTGCTCTCTTGAAAGGCCCTGGGATGGTAGGCTCTTGCTCTCTTGAAGGCCCTTGGAAGGTAGGCTCTTGCTCTCTTGAAGGCCCTGGGATGGTAGGCTCTTGCTCTCTTGAAGGCCCTTGGAAGGTAGGCTCTTGCTCTCTTAATGGCCCTTGGATGGTGGGCTCTTGCTCTCTTGATGGCCCTTGGAAGGTAGGATCTTGCTCTCTTGAAGGCCCTTGGGAAGGTAGGATCTTGCTCTCTTGAAGGCCCTTGGATGGCAGGCTCTTGCTCTCTTGAAGGCCCTTGGAAGGTAGGATCTTGCTCTCTTGATGGCCCTTGGAAGGTAGGCTCAGGCTCTCTTGAAGGCCCTTGGAAGGTAGGCATGGCCCTTGGATGGTAGGATCTTGCTCTCTTGAAGGACCTTAGATGGTAGGCTCTTGCTCTCTTGAAGGCCCTTGGAAGGTAGGCTGTTGCTCTCTTGAATGCCCTTGGAAGGTAGGCTCTTGCTCTCTTCAAGGCCCTTGGATGGTAGGATCTTGCTCTCTTGAAGGCCCTTGGAAGGTAGGATCTTACTCTCTTGAAGGCCCTTGGACGGTAGTCTCTTGCTCTCTTGATGGCCCTTGGATGGTAGGCTCTTGCTCTCTTGATGGCCCTTGGAAGGTAGGATCTTGCTCTCTTGATGGCCCTTGGATGGTAGGATCTTGCTCTCTTGATGGCCCTGGGCCGGTAGGATCTTGCTATCTTGAAGGCCCTTGGATGGTAGGCTCTTGCTCTCTTGATGGCCCTTGGATGGTAGGCTCTTGTTCTCTTGAAGGCCCTTGGAAGGATAGGCTCTTGCTCTCTTGATGGCCCTTGGAAGGTAGGCACTTGCTCTCTTGAAGGCCCTTGGATGGTAGGCTATTGCACTCTTGAAGGCCCTTGGAACGTAGGCTATTGCACTCTTGAAGGCCCTTGGAACGTAGGCTCTTGCTCTCTTGATGGACCTTGGAATGTAGTATCTTGTTCTCTTGAAGGCCCTTGGAAGGTAGGCTCTTGCTCTTTTAATGGCCCTTGGAAGGTAGGCTGTTGCTCTATTGAAGGCCCTTGGAAGGTAGGATATTGCTCTCTTCAAGGCCCTGGGATGGTAGGATCTTGCTCTCTTGAAGGCCCTTAGATGGTAGGATCTTGTTCTCTTGAAGGCCCTTGGAAGGTAGGCTCTTGCTCTCTTGAAGGCCCTTGGAAGGTAGGCTCTTGCTCTCTTGAAGGCCCTTGGATGGTAGGATCTTACTCTCTTGAAGCCCCTTGGATGGTAGGATCTTGCTCTCTTGATGGCCCTTGGAAGGTAGGATCTTGCTCTCTTGAAGGCCCTTGGAAGGTAAGATCTTCTTCTCTTGAAGGCCCTTGGAAGGTAGGATCTTACTCTCTTGAAGGCCCTTGGATGGTAAGATCTTGCTCTCTTGATGGCCCTTGGAAGGTAGGATCTTGCTCTCTTGAAGGCCTTTGGAAGGTAGGCTCTTGCTCTCTTGAAGGCCCTTGGATGGTAGGCTCTTGCTCTCTTGAAGGCCCTTGGACGGCAGACTCTTGCTCTTCTGACGGCCTATTGGTGGTGGTAAGCTCTTGCTGTCATGAGGGCTGGGTCGTTAGACTGATGATTTTAAACTTTTTTGTTGAAATGGTCTATATTCAGTTGGTGGGCAGTATTCGTCCTCTCTCTATAGAGTTCTTTGTAGCAAGCCAAAGAACCTTGATTCTCTTTGGCTACTTTAGAGCTTCTATCCATGTTAGGGTCATTCTCTTCAATGATTCTAACTGCTCTGTCAATGTGCTTTAAGAAATCAACAAATTGTTTTGTTGGATGTTGTTTGATAGGTTCAACATCATAAGGCCCTTCCTCTTTATTCGTTATGCCGTTCTCCATTTCTAGAATATCTTCATTGGTGAGTTCTGTTAAGTGGGATTGGAGCAATTCATTATACATTTGTCTGGTCTTGTCCTCAAATCCAACATCTTGCTATGTCAATGCTGTCATGTCCTGAATTGGAACGCTCGTGTTCAGGATCAAAATCATGAGAAGCAGAAACTTCAGACCAAATAACAAAGGCCTGCGAAATTGAAGTTTTTGAAAAATACAAGAGAAGTCTTCGCTGAGTTTTATGTTAATTGGTGTGTTGATTTCGAAAATGACCTCCATTTTTTTTCTATCATACCAGGATTTTTTGTAAAATCGATATCGATATTTTTGCTAAAATCCTATTTGAAAAAGAATTCTCTTGAACAGTTTTGCATGTACTATCTGGCAACAGTTGTTTTTATCCATTTAAATCTATGTAAAATAATCTATTCTTGGTGAGGCAAATTGATTATTCAGCAATCGATTAATTATTTTCATAGGTTTAAATGGATGAAAACCAGTGATGCCAGATCACCTGAGCCGCCTCTGGTTGAGAGAAAAACCAAAAGTTTCCTTGAGTTTAAACTTTTTACATCAAATTATGGTGCAGTTTCTACAAGAAAATCTCCAACATAGTATTTTAATTAGTTTTTATTACGGTGACTTACATAAAATAGACGACTGACCAAGAGGAGCAAATATTATGTATGTGTACATGAGAGTTTGAAACGAATTTTAAACTGAGCAAAACAAAAGTTTATATTTTAGTACGTACTCTTTTTCCTTTGAATCTTCTTTTTGACATTCTTATTTTATGTTCAATCTCAGGCCTACCTCGTGTTAACATCCAACAGTAGTCGGCGAGTATGTTCAATCTCAGGCCTATATCGTGTTAACATCCAACAGTAGTCGGCGAGCAGGTTCCGGTCCCATCTTCCTTCATATTTGCGCTCCATATCTTTGATGTCTTGGCGGAACCTTTCACCCTGTTCTTCGCTGACTGATCCTAAATTTTCGGGGAAAAAGTCCACATGTGAGTGAATGAAATGTATTTTGACACTCATGGAGTAACCCAACGCTCTAAATTTGTCCAGCATATTCATAACAATTACTTTATAGTCAGGGTCCTTGTAATTACCCAGCAATTTACTGGCAACATCTTTGAAGGCAACTCAAGTTTATTTTTCCTTTGTTGTCATGCTAGTGTCAAATTATTTATCCTTCATAAGTTTGCGGATATCTGGACCAACAAAGATTCCCTCTTTCAACTTGGCTTTGGATAAACCTGGACACTTTTTGCACAGGTATTTGAAACAATCACCATCTTTTGGAATAGCCTTGACAAACTGCTTCATTACACCTAATTTTATATGCAGAAGGGGGTAACAATACTTTTTTTGGATCAACTAAGCTGTTCCGAATCACATTCTTGGTGCCTGATTCAATATTTTGTCTTTTCAGCCATTTCTTTTTGAACCACCGAGAACCGAGAACAAAAGGCATGCCCTAATGCTCCCTGAAGGGGAGAACGAGAGCAAGTTCCAACACGTACCGACCAATTGGTACACACCGTGTGGTTCGCAAGAATTTAGGAAATTTGGTCTTTTCAGCCATTTCTTTTTGAACCAATGTAGAGTCTTATCACGGCTGTCCCACTCACAAATAAAACACAGAAACTTTGTATATCCGCCTTGTTGACCAAGAAGTGTGGAGATAACTTTCAAATCATCGCAAATGGTCCACCCGTGGTCGGCATATTTTATTTTGTTGAGGACGAAAGCCAGGTTTTGATAGCGTTCTTTTAAATGCACCGAGTGTCCAACTGGTACAGATGCATAATGGCTTCTGTGATGAAGAAGGACAGCTTTAAGGCTCCTTTTCGATGAATCTATAAACAGACTCCATTCATTTTTATCGTATGTGATATTAAATTTGCTCATCAATCCGGGAACATTAGAACAATAGATTAGATTCTCCTCTTCCTTAAAGTATTTAACAAATTCCTTTTCTCAATCTCTGTATCGATAAAAAGAGGTTCCTTTGACCAATAAGTATTTTTCTTTCAATCTGGAGCCCAACAATTCAGCTGCCTTTTTCGAAAGGCCCAGATCATTAAGTTCAACCTGAGAGAAGGGCTGAGGTGAATCACCTCCAGAAGGCTTGTATTTGGTATCGGAGCCTAGAACTTCTGGATGTTCCGAGTCTGAAAACTCTGAAGAGATGATTGGCAGTTCAGTTAGAGACAAAGGCACTGGCACATCAGGTCCATGAGGAACGGCACATATGGCTGATGGAATGTTATCAGGATAAGAGATTAGTTTTTGATTTTTGCAGTTAAACCCATGGACATGGCAGGAACAAAAGTAACAATTAATGGAGTAGTTTTAAGGCTCCCTCCATGTCATAGGAATTCCAAATCGTAAAGCAGTCTTCTTTCCTTTGAGCCAAAAGCGTAGATCATTAAGACACTGCACACAAACTTTATGAGGAGCCCACGATTTGTCCTGCTCTCTGAGTTTCATGCCAAAATACTCAAGATAAAGTTGTCTTACATAGTCTGTAATGCTCCTCATGCGATTTTTAATAACACTATATTCGCCGCATATGTAACAAAAGTCATCTGGCAAATTTTCCCAATGTCTTGAGCTCGAAGCCATATTTCACAAAATGAACAGAGTAAACAACCGTTAAAATTGTTTCTGTGATGAAGTTTCCACTTGTCACAGTATCAGCGCACGCACGACACTACACATGAAAGAAAAATTGAGACAAACTTAAAAATTTCCACGTCTTTTATCTTACTACGAACACGGCAAGTACACAAACTTCTGGGTTAAAAGAGAGATAAACTGAGTATCTCGAAGGACATTTCTTCTATATCTTTTCTAATGACTCCAGAAAAGTCGAGAGAATTCAAGAAAGATAACACGTTCAGGATCAATCCAGATAAAGCTCGAAAAAACAGAAGTTGACTCCCAATTACGCTCGCTCAGCGAACCAAGATAAATAATTGGGATAAGGATTCGCGCAACGCTATTGGTAGAGAGAGGTTGCGACAGGGAGGGAGGGATGCTATGAGGAGATGTCACAGAGGGGTATTCTATATGTTTCACTATGGTAGAATGATGGTCAGGCAGGGAGGGAAGAAATTCAACGCAAAAAAAAAAAAGTATGGTAAATGTTCATAAAAATCCAAGTAAAATTGAATTTTTCAAGTAAACGTGACGTGATAGAAATTTTTCATTTTTTTTTCTAATCATTGCCAAAACATACACAAAGTTCAGCTATCAATTCCCTTGTATTTTTTTCATCGCAGGCATGTGTAACTTCTTCCAAACTCCTTTCATAGATGATTGTTTAACTTGTGTCCATGCATCTTCAATGTTGTCAATACCACCCCCCTAACACCAAACTGTACAGTAAAGATCCTCACTGGAATGTGCGTGAACAAGATCAAGCCACTACAACCGACTAAGCATTATTTTTTTATTTTTTTTAATCGCGGTTTAACGAGAACGGGTAAAATGAGATTGCGAATAACGAGGGATACCTGTATTTAACAGTCCCATTGTGTATTTTTTCTAATTTATTTTAGTCGTGCCAAACATTAGAATTAATACATACAAAACAAATTTAGAAAAATTACATCTAATGTGGCTTAACTAAAAATTATGAAACACTGAAAATTAAAGTAGGTTTCCATACACCTTTGCCCTATATTCGCTACTGGCTATAAAACTACTAACTATTTTGGCAATTTCAAATTTGTTGAACCTCTCAGGGTGTGCAATAAGCTAACACAGGTGATTTAGTCTGTGTTGCCTCATTGTGGAGCGAAGATTATTTTTTAATCGTACAAGCTTTAAAAAAAACTTCTTTCTGGTGTAGCTGGCATCACTCTTAGAGTTTTCAAAATCTCTTCAGTGTGTGCTCCAAGCACATTTTATTTTTACTTTGTTATCTTGCTCAACAAGATCTTTACATTATTTAAATGTTTTACTATATTATTATTTTTTAGTAGAAGAGAGGGGTAAAAATGATACCTTTTACCCCCTTATATTTTTGGGGGGTAAAAGTTACCCCCATACCCTCTCTTAACCCTCTTCCGCCCAACCCCCCGTTCCTGTGCCATTGCTACTAAAATGTTATATTTGATTAATTTGTGCAATTGTATTAATCCACAGCCCTATTTACTCCCACCTTTTTTCTTACCCCTAAAAATTTGTTGACCCTAGGTCATGTATGGGGGCCGAGTGATTGATGACTTTGATCGACGCATTGTCCGGACTTACATGGATGAATATATGGGAGACTTCTTGTTCGATGCCTTCCAGCCATTTCATTTCTACCACGATGATACGGTGGATTATGTCATACCACTAGCCACAAGCAAAGAGGAATATATAGGTCACTCTAGTATATATAATAATATTAAAATCATTTAGATTGGCTGCTGTTAAAGTCATTGTAAAATTTATAATAGCCTTTCATTTTAATTGATATTGTTTACGAAAATATTTACATTCAAAATTAGTTTTCTACACACTCTTTACAGTAAGTATATAATATGATTCATTCAATTCTACCCAGACTGGTAAACTATACTTAACATCATATGTTACATATGGTATCATTCAGTAAAATACATTTGTAGTTTAAGTACTACCAAAATAAATAGTTTCAGAAACTGGTGTTACTATTAAATGGTATAGAAATGGATACACATTTAAAGTTTTCAATATGAAAAAAAAACAAAGTAAAATCAGAAAAAATTTGGAGGTGTACATTGAAAATGATTTGTATTAACCACACTTACATTTTTATCTTGGCTTATAAACCTTGTAATACCAGGATTGGTTAAAATAATATTTAAGAAACCTTCGATACCACACATATTAATATTACAAGGTTTAGTAGAAGCTACATTAAATTTTAACTTAATATTTCCACCTGTGGATTTTATATATGTGAAAGCCTCAAATGCATATAAACCTACCAATATAAGGTGTGCATTTAACATGTGGGACCCACTTGCAAATGGACATTAACAAAAGGCTTATAGTAATTAGTAACGAGTGTCTTATTGGTTCTTAATTCAAAGCTATAGTCATTTTTGTGTTCTTAAGACAAAATAATTCTACTGCACTGTTTACAAACGATGCTTGATATCTCATGTGTAACGTTTCTGTAGACACAAAATAATATTTATGTTAATGAATAGCTCCAGTTCGTTCTTTTGACAAAAGTACAACGTATCAAAACATTTTTTTTTTAATATGTCAACATTAACATCTTCATCATCCAGCTGCAGTTCCAGTTTCCCAGGTTTTGTCGGCGAGTCTCCTCCACTCTCTTGTATCCAGGCATTTCCTACTTTCTATTAAGTCGTCCAGTGTCCTTGACCGCTGCAATTTCCATCTTGACGATGTCCATCCAACCGGCTCTAAGTCTTCCTGTTAGTCGTATTCTCTCTCTACTCTCTCCAGGTTCATTTGGGCTGATCTTGCCGGCTCCATCCTCATCATGTGCTCGAACCTCCCAAGTCTAGATGTCCTGACTCTGACCAGCAGCAATGTTACCGATCGCAGCCTTCCTTCTCACATAGCTCCTTATTTTGTCCAACTTTGTCCTTTGTATTGGAGACCAAAAGAACAACACCTCCAACGCAGTCTTGGCAAATCGTTCTTGGGGAGGCTGGATTTTTCCATACAATAGGTCAAGATCAGTACGAAGTGGCCGTTTAACATTACCAACTTTGTTATCTATGTAACTTTAAAATTCGAAAGGATCATAATCTTTTGTTGATAGAAGTGAGAGCTCTCTACATCCTGTTGGAAACCTTCTTGAATATGTTGTCACTGGAGACGGCACTGCAAAGGTGGGTGAAGTTGCTCACGGTTTCTAACTGATGGTTTGTTATTTTGATGCTTGCTGGTCAGCCCTCTTTATTTATTGACATCACCAATGTCTTAGACTCACTGTTCCTGGGGTTGGAACTTCTGGAACTTGAACTTCCACTCGTTGAGTCTTCTCTGAACCTCATCTTATGTTTATCTCCAGATCATGATGCCATCAGCGAAGGCCTTTGCATTTAGTTTGCCAGATAGTTCCCTGATGCTTTTCATTATTTTGCCCATGATGGTGATAAACGGAAGTGGGGACAGCGTAATGCCTTGCTAAGCTCCTTTCTTGGCCTCTAATAAAAACGAGTTGCCCTCGCCAAATATCAACACAGTTGGCACAGTCCTCGTCATCAGAATTGTCCTAATCAATCCTAGTGGAATCATTCTCCTTCTTGTGCACTTTAAGATGTTATCTCTTGTAACACTTCTCAATATATAGAAACACCATGAGCAGGTTCTTACCTTTCTCTCAATGATTTTCCATCAACATCCGGATGCTCTAGATAAGTCACTGTACCCTCTAAAGCCGTCCGTACTGCTCCTCTTCAAACTGTTGCTCTAATATGGCTTGCAGTCTCTGCTCGATGATATTCTCGAGAATTTTCATCCCGTGTGACCAGAGGGCTATCCCCGGTAGTTGGTGTATTTTATCTGACTCTCCTTATTGAAGAGTGCTCTGATCCAGAGGCACCTTGTCATCCTTCCTCTCCACATCAAGTAAAAACTGTAGGCCCTGCACCTCTGCCACCTTTATTATGTTCACATTGACTTCATCATCTACTCTTTGACATTTACTTCAGTTATGATTCGGTTTCTGTTCAGGTGATATTGGACTCCTCTGTACTTGGTTGTATGCCTATCTACATTCCACTGCTTCGTTCAGCAGGTGATCTAAATGGTTATTCAGGACCTCTCCTTCATCATCAGATTCCCTTTACAATCTTCGAGCACCTTTATGGTGTCCATTAGCTTCCTTTTGTTTTTATCATCCTGTAGAGAAGTTTCACGTTTCTTCTGCTGTCCTCTTCCAATTTCTGTGTGAAATCGTCCCAGCCTTTTTGCATTCTCTTCTTCCCCTGTCCTTTTAACTTTCATTTCACATCTTCCTGGTTGCTATCTTCAGTAAAAAGATGTATTTAAAGTCTCCTACCCATAGCTGGTGGTCACTGTTGAGGTTCTCATTTGGAATATCTTTGACATCCGTACGAGTTTGCTCCTTTCTTAATCTGTTAAAACTTATTTTACTATAAAATTTATATAATATATATAGTTCACTAAATGCATGTACTAACCAGCCTAGTAGTAAAGTGGCTGGACCCATTGTATGCTAAACTTGAGGTTCTGGGTCCTATTCCCAGCTGGAATAGGGGGCTTTTTCTAGAAAAGGGAATAATTACCATGGTCAACATGGCTTAAGTTGAGTTAAGATTTTCACTGTCTTTGCCCATCATATTCACAACCATCAACCTCTCACCACATTGGGACATGATACAATAGTATTGGCTAAGCTGTCCACAAACTGAACTACACATTGACTCATTATTATTATTAAGTGAATACACTTCTTAACAAAAACTATAATTTGCAATTTCAAACATGAACATGTCTAAAATGTGAAGTTTGAGACATGTTCCAAGAATTTGTGATAACTAAATGTCAAATTTAATTTAAAGAAATGTTTATAATTATATTTACTATGGAATGTTACAAATATATATTTAAGAAAGATTTAATTAGAATAAGAACACAAATAATTCAACTTGCTTCTTGCAATGTTGTGCCATATCAAGTATTCATAAAGGTATGCATTTGCTCATTTATTATTACTTGGTTTTTTGTCTTACGATAGGTGCATTCCTTTTTTCAGTGAAATTAGACCAATAATGCCTCCTCCTGTAACTCCCAGAATTTTATTCTTTCCTTCAAGTTATCCAACATTTGAATCCTCTCTCTTCCAAATCTCCTCTTTCCTTCAACTTTTTCTTCTATGACATTTTGCAGAAGACAGTTACTCCTAAAGATGTGTCCGATCCAGTTTGCTTTGTACTAAAGAATCTCATTCAAAATTGTTCTCTTCTCACCCACTCTTCTTAAGACTTCTTCATTTGCCACCCTGTTTGTCTAACTGATCTTCTAAAGTCTTCTCCAGCACCTAATTTCTAATTTCTCCTAATATATTTTCCCTCTTCCTGAGAATCTAAATTTCTGCTCCACACAGAGCATTCCATCAGTTTCTTCTTCAGTTTCAAACTCAACCTGCTGGTCAGCTTTAATCTCTTTTTGTTGAAAGCTTGCTTCTCTTACCATATCGATCCTTGACCTAATTTACTTGCTACAGTTTACATCCTTTGTCAGCGGATTTCCCAGTTACTCAAACTTCTCTACACTTTACAACAGTTGGTTTCCAAATTTGATGTTTAGCAGCTCTTTATTTTCTGAAATCACAATCACTTTTAACTTCTGCAACTCTTCTTACATTTGGCCAGCAATGCTATAATATCTACATATTTTGTTGTGTTGGTGACGCGTCCTCCTATTCTGAAATTGCCACGTCTCTCCAGGGCTTTCCTGACCAGCTAAGCTATAAACAATTTAAATCTACGGGTGACAAACAGCATCCTTGCCTCACTTCTCTTCCTACCTCTATGCTGTTGATCTCTCCATAATTCAGCCTTATCTTCACTAGCTGTCTCATGTACAGGTTAGCATTCAACCTTCTGACCCTTCAGTTTATGCCGATCATCTTGAGTTTTTCTATCGGTTTCTTCCGCTTCATTCTATCTAATGCCTTTTGCCAGTCGATGAAACCAATATAGACTTCCTGCAGTCTCTCTGAAATTATTTTCAGCATCTCGATGGTCTCTCTGGTTCACTTCTTCCACCACACATTCTATTTTATGTTCCATTCGTCGGTTGAGTATTCTTGCCAGAATCTTCTACACACGAGAAACAAGGCTGATGATCCTGTGGTCACTGCATTTATAATATCCATAATTATTATGAAATATGATATTAACAACAATAACGGGGTATAGATGGGCAGTACAAAGAGCCTACCTAGTGGGTTACGCTTAGCCTCTCCAATTCACTCCTAATATCTCCTCCAAGTGGAGTTCCCTGGGTCCTGAGTAACATGTTGGATGTTGGATTGAGCCCCAGTTGAATCCACGTTAGCTGTAGACGAGAGACAGGATTCTTGTCAGGGCCAAAATCAACAATCTTGGAAACAGGGTCTGGCCAGTTGGCTTCCAGCTTGGTGGTTTGGGATTGTGGGGGCTGGTACTGATTAGCTAGAACCTAGTCGCCACCCAGACAGAGCCTTAGTTATAGAAGGTTGCTATCAAAAGGAGTTCTACATGAGGACCTATAAGTGTCAGCCCACTACTAAATTGTAGGTTATGATAGGCTTAAGAATCGGCTGGCAGAAAAAACCGAAAACATCCGAGAAAATAAAATGAAATGCTGGACTGGAAAAACTTTAGGCAAACATAAACTACGAATATTAATCTGGACATTGGCACACTCGTTGTAAGAGTTAAGGCGATTTGGGACATGATAAAAGAGGTTTGAGTGAATGTTCAGGATCTGAGCTAGACTAAGGGAAAAGGAGATAATTAGGGAAAAATTAAATTTTGCATTGGCTGTGAAATGATGAAGGTAGGAGAAACGAGGAAAGTTTTTAGTGAGAAAATGGTTGCAGGGGGAAGTAGTAGGTATCAATGACCAGATAGTAAAGATGGCCAAAAGGATGGAGGAGAAAAATTGGAGGCTCTACAAGTTTATGCACCACTCTATTTTGGGTGACCAACAAAAGATAAGAACAAGTTTGAGGAGGATTTTGAAAAGGATGGGGGAAATGAGGGGCAGTTAATAATGAAGGATCTTAATGCAAAAAAAGGAAAAGATATAGAAACGAATAAACACGTGTTAGAGAATGAAGGGAGGGGATAGCAAAACAAGAAATGTAGAAGGTTGTTGGCGTTATAAACAAGAAAAAAATCTAAGTAGCAAACAATCGATAAAATCACTTGATATAGCTATGATTGGAAACAAATTTCGGTGATAGACTAAATCATAATGGCGAAATAAATTAGAAGGCAGATTGTAAACATCAAGGTAATACCAATTGTATCCTTAGAGTGACCATGGGAATGTAGGAGAAAAATAACAAAACGTAAAATAAGAATAAAGGTGTGGAGGCTAAAAAATGAACAGGAACAAGAGCTGTATCGTAGAAAGCAGGAAGATTGATGCCTAAGGATTAGATGCAAAGTGTAGAGTCATTATGAGAAAGGTTTAAGTAAAGTATGGTGGGAGCTGCAGAGGATAAGTGACAAGAGACACCAAGATCGAACTAAAGAATGAAGGAAGCAGTGGAGGATAGTAATAAAACATTCAGAAGGAGTTTTAAGAATAGGAATGAGGAAACATAGGAAGAATAAAATATTGATGAGAGTTGTATGATGAGTCAGGGAGGATTTAATGCAAAAATTGACATAAATGCTTGAAAGGGATGTGGAAGGAAGTAAGAAGGTTTTATATAACCAGGTAAGAAAGAGGAAGATACATGGGGTTATAGGGGTGGATAAAGAAGTAAGAACAATGAAGACATGAGCATAAAACAAGAAACTGTGAATTATATCTTTTGAGAAGACGTTCAACCTATAATATTAAAGGGAGGAAAAGGAAACAGAGGAGCATGAAGAAATAGCAGAAGAGGAGGAAATAGGTCCCACATGGAAAAAGGTGGAGGATGAAACAAGAGAAGCACTAAGTGTGGACGAACCGACTGTGGACATGATAAGCCCTGCAGGAGAATCAGGAATACAATGGCTATACAGGGTGCTGAAAGTGATATAGAAGGATCACACAGTACCGCAATAAGGATAATATAGGGCAGTACTGCTGATATACCAGTTTACAAAAATAATTGGGAAGTTACAGAAAAAGAGAATTTAAAAATAAAATGAAAGGAGAGGGAAAAGAGGAATACCATGAATTTAGGGAAAAAAGGTCTACAGTAAACTTGATCTTCGCTATACGACATATGTTGGAAATGAGTTGAGAATTTGGGAAAGACTTTCCAATGTTAGTGGCGGCTCATGTTATTTTTCATTGGAAGGCACAATATTGAAAATAAAAAATAATAATGATAAAGTAATATCTTACTGTTAGTTTTATTTATGAAAGAATAATAAACTATTAAAGAACAAAGAGCAGATGCTCGCCACTCGAGATAAAGACCGGAACTAACAAAGACGGTTGCGTGAGACGCCCCGGTGACGTCATCACAGAAGTGACGTCACAAATCTAAAGCGGAACAGTTACCAAACTCGTGTTTGTTATTATAGGCCTAGTTAAGAGAATGTTTATTTATTATACACAACACCCCCTCTCAAACACGTGTTAACTTTATTAATGTCTATCACGCCAAGTCCTTGTATGCACTGATGATGGCTTGGTCCGAACAGTCCTTTCGTGAGCACATCAGCTACCATCTTGTTTGTTGGAATGTATTTCACATTGATTTCGCCTCGTTCAAAAACTTCACGCACATAGTGATGCCGAATGTCAATGTGTTTGGTACGAGAGTGGTACACAGGATTATGCATGAGCTTTTCTGCTCCTTGATTGTCACAATAAACAAGAGTTGGTATTGCATTAACACTCAAGAACCCGATTTCTTTTAACAGGTTTCGTAAGTAAACTGTCTCTTTTGCTGCTTCCGTAAGAGCCATGTACTCTGCTTCAGTGCTTGAAAGAGCCACGGTGGATTGTTTTCTCGCCTCCCATGTCACGGCAGAGCCTGCCACTTGAAAGGCGTAGCCTGTGTATGATCTTCTGTCATCAAGGGCTCCTCCCCAATCTGCATCCACGTATCCAATCAGTTCAGCGCCAGATCTCTTGTAGACTAGTCCATGGTTGCTCGTACCTTTCAAGTATCGTAAGACGCGCTTCGCCGCAACCCAGTGTCCTTTTCCGGGGTTTAGGTTGTACTGGCTCAAAGAGCTCACCGCATACGCAATGTCTGGTCGTGTAGATACTGCGAGGTACATCAGAGAACCGATGAGTTGCTGGTACGGAACTTCGCTCATTTCCTCTGCCTCCTCCTCCGTAGATGGCTCCATGGCTTTGGATAATTTGCTGTTTCCATCTAATGGGGTATTTACCGGTTTGCAGTCTTGCATTCCGAACTTTTTGAGAACATCTTCTATGTACGATTTCTGTGACATAGTGACCAACTTTGAATTTTCATCTTGTTTGAATTCAATTCCAAGACAGTAGTGCAGCTTTCCTAAGTCTTTCATTTGGAAGTTTTGAGACAAATCGTCTCTCAATCTTGTGTAGGCTTCTTTACTGTTTGTAGCTATGATCAAATCATCTACATAAACAACCACGATAAGAGTCACACAACCATCATTCATGTGGTACACACACTTGTCACAATCTAATTGTTTGAGTCCAAAAATTTCTAGTCTCTCGTGCAACTTTTTGAACCACTGTCGGCCCGACTGCTTTAGGCCATATATGGACTTTTCGAGTGAACAAACCAGACGCTCCATTCCAGGGGTAATGAAACCGTCCGCCTGTTCCATATAGATCTGTTCGTCAAGATCTCCATTTATGTAGGCCATTACAACATCAAGCTGATACAAAGTAAGGCCTAACTCAGCTGCTAGGGCAGCAACTAGTCTTATTGAGCTAAGTCTCGCAACAGGTGAAAATGTTTCATGGAAATCAATCCCTGGGCGTTGGTTATAGCCCTTCGCTACCAACCGAGCTTTCCGGCGTTCGACATTACCGTCTGGCCCATACTTTGTTCTGAGTACCCACCGACAACCAATGACAGCTTTATCTTTTGGGCGTGGTTTCAATGTCCAGGCCTTGCTGTGTGTCAGAGCGTTGAACTCAGCTTCCATCGATTTCTGCCACTCAGCTGCATAAGGTCCTTCTAAGGCTTCTTGTACAGATGGATTTACTGCCTCTTCATACATCAAGCTCGCACTTTCAGGTTTTGGCGTAACCAGATTAAAATGTTTTGCTGGTCGTCCCGGCTTTCCTGTTTTAATCAATTTAGGTCGACCAGGCCCCCTCTTATTCTCAATCACTGTGCAGTCTTTGCTTAAATTTTCTGATTTGAGGTAATTCTCATTGACTTCAATAGGCCTATCAGGATCAATGGGATCACTTTCTTGAACTTTATCTACATGTCCATCAGCATTAGAAATAGGGTCTTTCACACTGTTATCAACATATAAGTAAGAAGGTTCAAAGTTCGCACACTCCTTTTGTTCATCCGAAACTTTGACAGTTTCAAAATTTTCCAAAAATTTTACATCTCGGCTTCTCAATATTTTTTGTTTTTCTGGGTCCCAAATTCGATACGCTTTCGATTCAGTAGAGTAACCCACAAAAATACCTGCCTTGGATCTTGGGTCAAACTTTCCTTTATTTGGGGCCTTATTCAGCATATATGCCTTGCAACCAAACGTCTTGAAATGTCCTATTTTTGGTTTTAGCCCGAACCAAATTTCATAAGGGGTTTGTTCTTCCAGCTGTTTTGATGGACATCTGTTTCTGATGTAAGCAGCTGTGGCAATCGCTTCGGCCCAAAAACTTGTTGGTAAGCCAGACTCCAACAGCATACATCTTGCCATCCCCACCAGCGTGAGATTCATGCGTTCAGCTTTGCCGTTCTGTTCTGGAGTTTCTGCTACGGTATGTTCTCTTCTTATCCCTGCGATGCGCATTTCTTCTGTGAACTCTTTTCCGCAGTACTCCAGGCCATTGTCTGTCCGCAAAGTTTTGATTTTCCTTTCGTGACGGTTTTCCGCTAATGCTTTGAATGTTTCAAAAGCCTTTTTCACGTCACTTTTATGTTTTAGAAAATGAACTTCTACCCAGTTAGATTTATCATCGATAAACGTTGCAAAATAAGAAGCACCACCATGAGATTTCACTCTCATTGGGCCACAAACATCTGAGTGCACTAATTCAAGTAATTTTTCACTCTTCGACTCAGACCTTTTTGGAAAAGGCGTAGCAACTTGCTTTCCTAAGATACAGGTTTCACATGTTGAAAATGTTTCTGATTTCTTAAAATTCATACCGCTAACCATGTCTTTCTGAACGAGTTTCTGCAAGTCATACGCATTTAAATGTCCATATCTTCTGTGCCACTTTTCAAGTTCACTAAGATTGCCTGCCTTACTCACATTAGCTACATGTGTCGAACTCTCACTTTGCATGTAAGGTTCGATAAAATACAAATTTCCACGTTTACGAGCAGTTAACAACACTTCACCATTTTCGACAATTTCAGCATCATTTGCATTAAAACACACGCTTCGCCCTTTTTCAACAGTTTTTGAAATTGAAAATAAATTTGTCTTAAGTGTGGGTACAAAAAGAGTGTTTTCTAACCTCACTTTTACAAATTGGCCCTTTTTATTTGAAACATTCATTACTGCAGTTCCAATGCCTTCAATGTCAGTTGTTCTGTCATCCGCTAACCTAACCTTCTGACTTATGGTTGGCGTGAGTTCCAAAAAACTATTCTTGTCGCGGCACATGTGTGTTGTTGCTCCACTGTCAACACACCACACGTCATCTCTTCTCGTTAACTTCGCACAGAGAGTGCTCACTGAAGATGATGTCAATGTCACGATCTCTTCTGCTGCTGCATGGGTTTGCTCTGATGCCATCGAAACTTGCTTTTTATTCGCCATTTTTGTCCAGCAATCGGCTGCCTTGTGTCCCAATTTTTTACAATAGTTACACTTATATAACCGTTTTGATGCTTTAAAATTCCTATTTTGATTTTGCACACCACTTTGACCTTGGATCTGAAAAACTTTATTATTTTGATTTGTAGGTAGGCCTACACAGTTTTTATCCGGAGGTTTGTTTTTATTTAGACTTCGCCCTATGGAAGATTTTACATAGAAAGCGCCCGCACCATTTAAGTCTGCTTTCTTGTCCTGTCTTGCACTGAATTCTTCTAGAAGTTTTACTTTCAAAGATTCTGTGTCCGGTAGTTCATCTCTAGCTTCGATTGCACAACGAAAATTATCGTAGCTATCTGGCACACTGTATAATAACACGATGGTTAATAATTCTTCAGAAATGCGAATATCCATTTCATTGAGTTTGTCAACTGTGTTGAGAAAATTCGTGAGATGATCCGCCATGTTTTCTCCTTCTTGCATTTTTGTGAACAAGAGTTTTTTCAAAAGTGTAGCTTTTCTTGCAGGCCCTCTAGACTGGTAAACTAGTTCTAGTTTTTGCCAAACGTCTTGCGATGTTTCACAATGTCTTATGTGACAAAGTTCTGTAGGACTCACAGCTAAAATAATATCAGCTTTAGCTTTACGGTCAGCTTTGTCCCACGTGGCCGCGTGTCTAGCGGTATCAGCAATTGATTCCACGTCAGCACCTACAGCCGCTTTAGGCCTAGGATTGGTTCCATCGACGTATTCCCAGTGGTCGTTCTTAATTAAAATTGCTTCCATTTGTTGTCTCCATGTATCATAGTTTTCCTTTCCCAGCTTTTCTATATGTGTCAAGAAGCCGGCCATCTTGAATTAATGGATGTGATTTCAGGCGGCACTAACGATATTTATATTACCGCATTTACACTGCCCTATCACGTTAACAAAACAAATAGTCAATGTTTATCTTCTTCCAAAACGTTAATACAGCGTCCTGAACCCATAACCTGTTAGTTTTATTTATGAAAGAATAATAAACTATTAAAGAACAAAGAGCAGATGCTCGCCACTCGAGATAAAGACCGGAACTAACAAAGACGGTTGCGTGAGACGCCCCGGTGACGTCATCACAGAAGTGACGTCACAAATCTAAAGCGGAACAGTTACCAAACTCGTGTTTGTTATTATAGGCCTAGTTAAGAGAATGTTTATTTATTATACACAACACTTACCTATTATTTATGTTTTTTATTGGAAATCTATCCTCCTTTTTCAAATAAAATTTGCTGAATTTATTTGGGTTCCTACTTCTATTTTATAAAATTAAAACATTGAATTCAAAAATTCTTTTGGGTGTTTCTTATATAGCTTTTAAATATATTTGATTCTTACAAGTGCAATGCAAGAGCGGATACTAATTTTGCAGCATAATAAATTAAACCTAAGTAAACTCAAGATTTTTAGATGTAACGTCTTAATAATAACCACGTAAAGGTAGTTCAAAAGACCAACAAAATTTAATACAAATAATTAACGTTTTCATTGTGATTTTTTTTTGTTATAAATAAACACTACTTAATAATGGTTTCCAAACTCACTTGATTTAATGATAACTCATGTTTCTTCGCACTTTTCTGATAAATATTTACAATCAGCAGCACCAATTCCATGCAGACGATTCTTTCTTTGAAAGCAAACAAAAGAACCAGAATAATTTGTTAGATCAAACACGTAAATCCAATTATTTTAATTATAAATATTTTTACTAAAATTTATATGATAGGTACGTGATAAAGATGAATAATCTGTCTCTAAAATTGGCAGTGGCCTGCATTTATTTTTAAATAAAATTTTTTCATCAAAACTGAGTCTATTATTAATAATTTACTGCTCATAATTAATTTATGAATTCATTTTTAAAACACCTGAACCGCTGAGCGAAGAAAACAATGGTTATCAAATGCAAATGACGCACTCGCAAGCGACTGGAGTCATGATTCTATACTCACTAAACAATGGAAATAAAAACAGCGGAACATTCTCACCAAAAGATTACAATTGAATTCTGAGGCGGAGAATTACCAGTAGGAATTCCACATCCAAACAGCAGTAGAGCCACTAATACAAAACTTAATTGCATTTATATATGTCACACATAGATTCATACAAACACAAGATAGAAAAAATTAAATAAAGCTATACTTTTTCCAATAGAAAAAAGCTAATTTATATTTTAAAAAGCTAGACATTTCACTAGCCACTGTTTGATCATTTTGTCCACCAGACCCATCCTAAAAGAAGAGTTCTGGTTGGAAAACCGTTAAGTGGCTACACTGAACTTGACTACACACACACACACACGCTTATATATCAACACATACCCCCTAGAGTCTTGAGTACAAAGTTCCGATCATCTCTTTCCCTCTATAGTAGGGGTACAAACTAGCCAAAAGTTGTCACGTCGTAGGAATTCCTCATCCACGAGCGGAAACTGGGTTTCTATGAAAGAGAATATCACAGTGAGTTAAAAAGATTAATGTTGCCAATTTAGCAAGTTGGCAGCCATATTGGATTCAAGATGGTGGTCATGCATTTCTATTTTAAGCCATATCTCGGCTCACAGTCATCCGATTTCAATTTTATATTTTACGTATTAAAGATTTTTAATGTACTTTTTTATTTAACTTACATTAATTTTTTCATCTAGCTTTGATATTCACTCATACATTTTTAATATCACTTATCTCACTACAGGATTATCCGATTTTAAATTTTATTTTGGCAAATGAATCTTTATTTTATACACATTATTTTACCACATGATCATTCTTTTTAATCTTCGCTGGTTTCCCCGGAAATGATGATCAAAGGTGGTCTGGTTGGTTTTTTTTAAGTTGATCTATAGCGAATATGGTCGTGTAGGGTATCAGACTAAAGCTCCCACGATGCGTCTTTGTTTTTCTCGTTTGATATGTCAGTTTTGTTATCAGGCTGATTCACCGCCATATTATAATTATAATGTGATAGACCAAAACTTTTTTAATGATATGTGTAAAACAAAACATTTCAAGCGAGATGTCATAGTAAATCCTGTATATAAATTACTATGGAACTAGCCTCTATTTCCGTTTAAAATGTAGACATTTCATAGATATTTAACAACATGGTCATTAGTAATCAATAGTTAAAACAATTATCAAGATAAGATTTAAAACTAACTACTCTAGAATAAGTCACAATATATAAATAATATAAAAACAACTTTGAGTCATAAACAAACAGAGCGAGTTCTTCATCGCTTAACGTTTCGTCCGAATCGGAAACTGCATTTGAATTTGTATACTCATTGTGAGAGCTCAAGTGTTACAATATAGTAATAAAATGAGTAAACTATGTGTTAAGAATCCGCTGACTCAAGTTGGATCCTACCATGAGAGTGTGTCACAGCCACATTATTCAGGTGTAGGTGACTGCAAAACCCTTAGCCAGCACGTCTCGAGAACTAGGGTAAAACCCTTTATTAAATACAGGTCGAGAGGAAGGAGAGGGTCTCTTCTCTGGACAGTCGTGTGGCACGCTTGTTTCGGACCATGGGCCCGGCCCGTAGTTACAACGCATCTGTGACGTATAGTATATCGGGTTAGCAACTTCTCTATGTTAGACTCACGGGTTCGAGTCTCGGTGATAACAATTGCCTTGTAAATGTACAAAACGGACTTGTCTGTGAACCGTTGTCGAGGAATGACTAAGTAAGTATAATTAAGTAAACTGGAGTAATAGGTTCATCAATAACTCAATTGACTGTGAGTACTTATTACAAGTTACACTGACTATATTTATGGTGAACTGGGTCATCTATTGCCCAGGATCACTGCGTCCCTCAACCGACACTTAAAAACTGGGGAGAGCTGTCCCGCTCCAAACATGAATAAACAATTCCAAAATAACATTCCCGAAGCTTGTTACCTCCACTTACCCACTCTACACTAATCAAACCTTTGCCTAGCACCTGGCCACTAGGGTGGCTCACCCTGTATAGGGACAAGGAACGAAATACTCCCCATCTTAATAAGCCATCATTCCCTTCTCTTTCTTGTGAGTCGCAGTCACAGTACATAGTTGTAAAGTAAATAGTTATTAGAAACTATATACGATACGATCAATTCTACCTATCAAGTAGATTCCATGTGCAAGGTTGTAGCTAGGTGTGTCACTCCCAGTTGCTAATACAAAAGGTATAATAAATTATCTAAAAGCTCAATCTTGATAAGAGCCTTCCTTATAACTGACCATTTGCTGTGAGTGAGGTTATTATCTTAACCAACCCGTGTGTTTACAGACGCCATTGATGAGCTTCCCCTGGTGAACTCACCAGAAGTGTTTGGTCTCCACCCTAATGCAGAGATTGGCTACTTCACCCAGGCTGCCAAGGAGATGTGGTTACACCTAGTGGAGCTGCAGCCTCAGACAGGTGACAGCTTCCCATTATTAGACTTCTCTAAACTACACTTCCCAGGATAAAATAGTGTCGCATTTAAAAACCCAGAATATTGCATTTAGAATACATTTTTGTACTCACTGACTATCTCGCATACTCATTGACATAATAAATTAGGGATGCCAATAAATATAAAACCTATTTCAATACTAAAATATTTCATGTCAAGATTTAATCTTAATAAATGTTGTCGATTGTTTAATTTTATGACACATTGTTTCTCTCATCATCTCATGCCTTAATTTGAGTAAAACGATCTATTGCTGTGACTTGTCCTAATTTGCTGATTGAAAACCTACATTTTCTCCCTAGGATTTCCTCGGTATTTTACAAATAATCTATATTTTCCACTAATATGCTGACAATTTTACCCTTTCACGCTTGTCTGTTTATCATTTAGCTCCAGCAAAGTATTGAATAGATAACTAACCATCCAAGGGATATTTATATATTGAAGATTTCCTATGATTGGTTAAAGTTTTATTTACACGTAGAGAATTTGTGATCCGGCTGACATTACTTCACAACTCTTGGTTGCCCTAAGTTATCCTTGGCCATTTTACACTTTAGTTCCCTCATTGTCCAAAACACACATGACATTGTGTAGAGTTCTTAGGAATTATACAAGATCGTGAAGTTACTACTTAGCTGGAAACCTTATAGTATGCTATATCGCCTACTGATAAATCCCTTCTTCCAATCTTTAATACTTTTAAATGTATCTTTGTCTGTTTAATCCCTGATTTCCTTTGATAAAATAAACAGCAATTTAATATTTTTAGTAATAATATTTTGTTAGTTACATGGAATTAAATTAAAACATAAATATTAATTGATATCCATAAAGAATGTTTGAATACCTTCCTGATGTAATAAAATTAAATGGTTAAAGTTTGTATAGATTAGGCAAGCCAAACCTGTAATGTAACGTATTCGTCATTCTGGTTGGGACTTCATCCAAAACAGTTCTTTAACTAGTTTGAACTCTCGCGAGCATAGAGAATTAGTTAGAGTGTCAGAGTAATCTTTTTTTTTTAGTTAATAGAATAATTGTAGCCTCCTTTATTATACCACAAAAAGGGAAGGTCTCAAAATAATATAAGAACAGCAGAGAAACCGGAGTGAATTGGTGGGGTCTCAAAGGACAAACTATTGCTCTCAGAGACACACACCCCACACAAATGCGCAAAAAAACTAACAGAAGTTAATTGTTATCTTCCTCAAATATATAAAATGTTAACTATGAATATCCTTCATCTTTGAAGAAAATAACTGCCTCCACAGGGTCCCAACACACTTAGATATAAATATCTTAGAGAAGGCATGACTAATTAAGAAGAAAGATAAAAAAAAATATATGTAACTATATTTTTAATAGTCACTAATATTATTTATGAACAAAGGAACATAATAAATATAGTCAATTTTAGTAACAACATACCTCACATCCATATATGTTGTATGAAACAAACTAATGATAATCTAATAACCAAGGGAATTTCAATAATAAAAAAATCATTGAAACTCATATTTCAAACTAACTATTCCTAAAATTTAAATTTAAAAAATCAGAATTTCATATCGATTTAGCTCCCCTAAAAGTGTATTGCGCACAAAGTAATATTATTTACAGTTATTCCAAGTTTAAAAAACCTTTAAGCAAATAGATTAAACCTATAAATAAAGGTATTCCTGACTATAATTAACATATTATGATATGAATTGAAAGTATTGACATAATTACTAATTAATATATTACCAAGCTTCCCTTCAAAGACAATTAAATATAATAATATAAATATTAAATAATTTATAAATATTTTATATAGCTTAGTAAAAAGGAAAAATAAATTATATTGAAATATGTTGGGAAAATGTTGGTGGGACCTGGCCCTTGAAATTTAACTTACAATTAAAGTGGAAATTAGGAAAATGATATATTTGGAAATTGCATGCAATCAGTAATTTGTAAACGTCTCGCCTGCTGTCAAAGAATGTAAACTCAGAATATACAAAGCAATAATTTTACCGGTCGTCCTCTATGACTGTGAAACGTGGCCTCTTACGTTACACTAAGAGAAGAAATTTAGGGTGTTTGAAAACAAGGTGTTTATGAAGATACATGTTCCAAAAAAGGATGAAGATATTGATCAGTGGAGGAGGTTACAGAATGATGAGTTACATCTTGCCCTGCAATCATCCCAAGACATTGCTAGGATAATCAAATGTCTCAAATTATACTGTGCAGGACATTCAGTGCGAATGGGAGAACCTAGAACCGTGTTTAGGAAGAGACCATAGGGAAGACCTAGACGCAGAAATAGCTCAATACGTGAATAGGTTGGGTAGTTTTATACTTACACTTTTCTAATTCCATATGGTAATTACCTAATAATTAGGTGTATTTATTAACCAATTAAACACTTACAGAATAATTCGACTAGAGATTAATTCACATTGAAATTTCTGTTGTCTTCCAGGAACTGTTAGTGGAGGGATCAGCCGGGATGATTTCATTGACGGAGTGGCTAAAGACATCTTGGATAAGATTCCGCCGCTGTTTGAGATCGATCGGGTTCGCAAAACTTACGAGATGAACATCACTCCTACCATTGTGGTGCTACTCCAGGAGCTGGAAAGGTTTAATAAGCTGATGGACCAAGGAAGGTACTTACAGTAGACCCGTGGCTTCTTTGGTGCTGACTGACAGCTGCTAAACACATGTTTGCGCAGATAATATGTTATGGCGTAAGGATACATCATTTGGTCTGGTAGCTTTTCAAATCTGTCAGCTGTGCGCTGTCACTTAGCACCAAAGAAGCCATGATTAACAAACTATCTTGTAATGAACTTAATCTCAATCTTATTCATCTTATAATCCATTGATTTTAGCTTATGGCCGGGTGAGCTTAGTAAATTTCCTCCATCTTCCCCTTTCTTTCCACCAATATTCTTCCTTTACGTGCAACCATTATTTTTCCTTCACTCACACACTTCCTGTTATCTGCTCCTCCTATCCCTTTCTTGGTTTCTATTGTTGTCCTCTTCATCAGTATTTTTGTTCCTAATCCTGTTTCTGAGTGTAATCGCTTACATTCTCCTCCCAATGGCTTCCACTTCACTTGTCTCTCTTACATTCACTGTACATGTTTCTGTTTCATATGTGACAATGGGTACAAAGTATGCACTACAGCGCTTCCTTGCACTTTAAGGACACTGCTCCATAGCAGGTATCTTAACACAATCTCACAACTCTCCCGCTGCCCTCGTCTTATTAGATCATCTTTACTACCACCCTGTAACCCCCCTCCCTTTATTTATATCACAAATAAAAGTCTGGTTGGTCACAAGAGAGTTTATTTATTTCCAATAATAACAATAACAAAACTCGATGAGAAAAGAGTGGGACAAGCACAGATATAGGCGCCGGCAAAACAAGGCCATAGTAAACAATATACAATCAAATAATGGGGGACGACCCCAAGTAATAAGATGGCCGCCAAGAGGACCCACAACATTAACAAACATTTAAATTGACACTTCATAGAAATCCGTAATGCATAATGATAATAATTTAATGTAGCAACAATAACCCGCTTACTAGCAATAAACACAAGACATATACTATTCGCCATCGGCGACTCCCTAATAACTTATGAAAAAGAGAGAGTTCCCAAAAAGGGTTACCATCACTGCCATTCTAAGGCTCAAAAATGGAACCAAGAGCCATTATACAGATGCACCATAAAATTGAATAACCTAGCTATTAACAATACTAATACACTAAGAGCGTGGAAGTAACATGACCTTTCCACATGATTTTACCCAAGTACTCAAAAGGTACAATATAATTAATATCCCGCACATCAAACATGGCGGTACAAATAGTTCCAAAACAATCCGTAAAGCGGATGAGATACGTTAGCCTAAATAGAAATATCCCTAAGTCCCAAACTGCGCTGCCATGACTTCTACAAATATCGCAGTTCCAACATATAATAAATAAAGTTAAATCATAAAAAGATATCATCCGAAACGTAATTTAGAATTCATCTTTATCCAAACAGAATTTTGATACAAGTAAACTAAATATTAATAGACACAAAGTGTCTCACCTAGAGAATTCGGAGAAATGTGTGTCATGGCTTTAGAGTCCTGCCATTATATACACTAAGTCAGAGTCACGTTGTCTCACAGCGCGGGAAGCAAGGCGGGAGGAAGGGAGAAGGGGAAAGTGCATTGTTCTCGATCACACTCACATATTCTGGGCGAGATTTCAAATCTCGCGCCACCCTACTTACTGTTGATTTCACTGCACTGTCACTGGCGCGCACGGATCTGCGCAGGCTGATTGTCTCTTATTTTCTTTTCTGGGGTGGGGCAACTTCATGGTGTAACTTCGTCTCAGTTGAAAACAGCCTAGGTGGTGAAGTGATGTGTTTTTGTGGGGAGCCTTGCAGAACAGCCAAATGGAGGCAGAGATGGTGAGTCACTGCAATTATTTTCCTTCCATGTTGTGACTCGGTCACAACCCTTTACCTTAATTACACTTAAAATATATTTTACCAGCTTTACATTTTTCAGTTCTACGTCATCCAACCTTATTTCTTTACTAGGGATAACCCCCCTCCTTTTCTTCTACCATTCTTTACCAAGATATATTTCATTCAACAACCTTTCACTTCCCCTTACCAATTAGTAGGTGCCACAATAATGAACGTAAGCGCGGTACTTGATTACAGTAATAAATATAAAAGTCACCAGTAGTTGAAGTAAATTATTGCATATATAAATAGCGGGGAAAACTTAAATCCTATAAATTTCACAATGGCAGTTGGATTGTCTAATCAATCATTAAATATTATATTAAATATTAAATTTAATACATACAATGCATAATCACCCGCCGTTCACTTACAGGATAGGTAAGAAACTGTGCATATAGCTTAAAAAAAAGCAACTCCATACATAACTCATCCACAATCCATAACTTTTTCCGCACTTCCCTATTTCATACACCCTTCACTCTTTAACAATATCCATATATCGAGTAATACATGCTTTTTATTTCTTAAAAATCATAATTCTTTTTACACTTATTTAACTACAATACTTATCCACACCTTACATAGCCTATCCCTTCCTTTTGATCCACATACACTATACCCTCATATATTTTTTCGTCACTTGGGTCACAATCATCCCCTCAAGATGGCCAAACCAACATGAAACACTCCTTTTATACAAACCTATTGGATTCCCCTTCAAACCAGACTTTCTCAGCACCCCCTTGCGTCTGACTCTTTCCATAAGAGTTTTTCAACATACAGTTCTTAGATATCGCATTCCAACTGCATTCACCTTGCTCTTGTGTTTCTCCTAACTAACCCATGTTTCACATTCATAAAACATTGTTGACGTTAACACACTTTTATATACCGCCATCTTAGCCTGTTTTGATACTACTTCATTCGTTTCAGTAATCCACATAAATCCAAATACGCTTCAAGATGCATTCACCCATTTTTTGATTTCACCATCTATCCTTCCATTTTTATAGACTATTCTGCCCAGAAACACTAAATCATTATCTAGCGCTAACAGGATTCCATTTACACTAATTTTACAATCCTACCCTGATCCATACTTATAAAAAACCTCGCCTTAAATTTGGGAACGCATACAAAGATCCACTTTCTTTACCTGTCACTACAGTCAAATGATGTAATGCATTCTGAAAGTCACTCTCATTCTCGACCATAGCACGGAATAATCTGCATATAACAGCACTCTCACATACACATTTTCTATTTGTACTCCAACATTGTCTTCAAGAGCATCTCTCATATGTCTATCAAAGAGTTACCTGCCCCTTGGTTGTCTCCCAAAAATAACAGGCAGGTAGGTGACAAGAGAGTTTATTTATTTAAAAAAAACAATATTACAAAAACTCTAAGAGAGAAAGTGAAAGGTGAAATAGCGTTAGGCGCCAGACAAGTTAACAACAATGACTGAACCATAAAATATGGAACGTATGAGACCCCGTCTCATGATAAATGGTGGCGTTAGATACATCACACAGCTCCAGTTACATTGACCTTCGTAAAAATCATATTAAGTAATCATAATAAATACCCAAAAAAACGCAAGTAATGCTGAAGGCATTCTCTTGCCGCTGCCAGTGATCCGCTAACAGTAAATAAAGACTCCCTGGCTCCTCCTCTCTCTAACCTGGATTGGGCTTAACAGTAATAGAGAATAATAATTTCATATACAAACAAATGTCTTTACCGCCAGCATTTACGTTTATTATTACGTCCCTATAAGAAAGCAAACTCGCTGACTCACAGCCAGATTTAACTAACGTAGTGTAGTCTTTTAAACAGTAACACAAACAACATTTTTTTCCAAAGGATAGTAAGAGATAAACATTTAAATGTACGAAATTGTCAAAACAAGCAAAGACGCCGCAAGAATCGATCAAGGACCTAAAATGGTGGTGCTATACATCATACGACCATCCGTGAAGCAGAAGAAGTTGAACAAATATATAAGTTCTCCCAAAGGATCACTAAGTTACGTTAAATAGATCGTACGGCTACACCGTGCAAAGTTTTATATTTTATCCATGGTCAGCAAGCAATATGAAGTAAGACCAGCTACAATAATTAATGAATTATTTTAAATACGAAATCATGAACTGTAACTTTGAAACATAATTGCCAGACGGAATTTAGAATACAGAGACGTGAATCTAACCTAGGTATAAAGGTCTCTCACCTATAGATCGCTAAGTAATGAGTGCCGGCACTACCCAACAGTGCACTAAATATATCAGACAAGTGACGCTATGTGCACTCAAGGCGCGGAACAAAGAAGGGGTAAAGGGGAGCAAACGTCTAGAACACACTCGGCTCATCTCCACCTTTTTCAAAAGGCGTGCCCAACCATAGCTCAGATAATATTTGTACACTGTCGCTAACGCGCATTTATTTGCGCATATCGTCTCTTTTCTGTTTTTCTTGGGCGCGGCGAAAAATTGAAGTTAGGCCTCATCAGTGAGATGTTGTTAGTGCTGGTGGGTGTTTGTGACTTTGAACGGAGCGGAGCACGGCCGAGGCCGGGTCAACTGGGGCACAAGGGGTGAGCCAAACATTCTCTTCTTTTCTTCTAACATATGTTGTAACAGGGTTACAAAAGAATACATTTAATAACCATGGAGACTTAACACAATCTTGTCTAACACCCTTTTCAATGTCAAACCATTTATTCGAATCTCCATCCACCATAACATAAGCTTCATTTTCATAATACACCACCATAATTACATTTACCAACCATGCATCCACACCATTCTCTCTATGAACATTCCATAGCATCTAATCATCACCTGAGCATTCACTTTCTCCAGAACAAAAAAGGCACAATACACTTTCTTACTCTCTGCCATACATTTCTAAAGCAATTGTTGTAATGCAAGTATCTGGTCCATGCACCTTCTACCTGGTACGAGATCACATTGTGGACCCCAAATCTTTTCCACGGTTTTTTCATGCGCCTTCTCAATTAAAACTTTCTCAAAAACCTTGCCTGGAATACTCAACAAAATAACTGCCACTAATTCTTACATTCATTCTTTCTACCTTTGTCTTTGTATCAAGTCATTAAGAATGTTCAAAATCCCAGCACACACAATGAACAACTCACACAATTTGGCAAGTAATAACGTGGTCCTATACTTAAGCATTTCTTTTCTTAACCCATATAAACCAACAGCTCTTTCATTCCTTAATGCTTTCATAGCTTTTAATACCTCTGCCTCGTTAACTCTTTCACTCATCATAACGTTTTCCCGATTTTATGCTAATTTCTCCATATTTTCATCACACAATTGGTCAAAATACTCCCGCCATCAATCTTTTATACCGTTTTTATCTTAGATATTCTCACTGCGTTCATTTTGAATGCCAGGTCTTTCCTTGTATTCTTTGTTTTGTTCTCTTTACCCATTTCTGTAGCAGCTTCTTATTTAATTCAAAATCATTATTTGTCCTTCTTTTAATGTCATCTGCTAGTTACTCTCCTTTTCTACTTTCCTTGCATTAACCTTTCACCCCTCCATTATGTCCCATAGCTCCATATGTTCTGCTTCACTCTTCACAGCAATAATTTGTTTGTATATTTCTTTCTTTTCTTCCACAGCTTCTTTCATATGTTCTTTCCACCTTGCATCTCTTTTTAAATTCCCCACCACCGCTTATCCACACACAGCTTCCTCGCACTCAATATAGTCTCTAATAATAACAGTAGCTAATAACACAGGGTAGCAAAAAAAATTGCCCCAAAAGCAAAAATAATAGTATTTTTTGTGCTGAATTCGAATCTATTTTTAGAATGTTTCTATCACATAAGAATTTTGAGTAATACCCATTTAAATTTTACAGTGCCACATTTACCAAATACAGACATATTAAAGAGTTTAGCTCACCTAAAAGGTAGAAGTGCACGATTTTCTGCTTATTTTGCCTCTGGAACATCCCTCTTAAGGGCCCAACAATAGTCAGCAAGCATATTTGGACTCCACTTGTGCTGGTAACGTTTTTCCATTCCGGAAACGTCTTGATGAAACCGTTCACCATGCTCGTCACTGACTGCTCCAAGATTTTCTGGGAAGAAATCCAAGTGTGAGTCTAAGATATATATATTTTCAAAGATATATTACATCCCATGATCTTGTAAGAGTTTAACAAATCATTCATTATTTATTTGTAGTTGTCTGCCTTATGTTTCCCTAAAAGGTTCTGACAAATATGCTTGAAAGAATCCCACGCAACATTTTCATACTGTTTTAACTGACCATCGAAGTTCTCATCTTTAATCATTTCTTTTATTTGAGGTGCTATAAAGATTCCCTCTTTGATCTTTGTATCACAGATCTTGGAAGTTGTTGTCTAAAGTATGTAAATTCAAGCCCACTTTGATCCATTGCTTTAACAAAGTTTTTCATAAAACTAAGTTTTAAATGGAGTGGAGGTAAATACACTTTTTTCAGATAGACAAGTGGTGTATTGACAACATTCTTATTTCCTGGTGTTAGTCATGTACACTCTGGCCACTGTTTCTGGGTGTAGTGATTTTGCCGGTCTCTGCCGTACCACTCACAACGAGAACAGCAGTACTCCATGTAATCAAGCTCTAGTCCAAGCACAAGAGCAATTACTTTCAAGTCACCACAGAGATTCCTTTCGTATTCATTATTCTTGATTTCTTACAGAAGGAGTTTCATGCTCACATATGTTTCTTTCATATTGGTAGCATTAGATAGTGGCACTTATCGAAACTTATGTCCATTGTGGAGAAGTACAGCTTTCACGATAGGTTTAGAAGAATCAATAAATAAATACCACTCCTTTGTTTTGTACTCGTGACCAATTGCTTCCATAACATAATAAACACCATTACAAAAAACAAGCCGATCTTCAAGAGAAAATAAATCATTAAAGTCACTATGCCTATCTCTAAAAACAAATACTTTTGTTTCTTTGTGGAGGAGATTTCAGCCTTTAAATCTGGATCCTAAAAGTAACCCTTGCCTTTTAGATAGATTCAAATCTTGGACAAGATCATTGAGATCTCCTTGAGTAAGTAAATGTTGTTCAGAATATGAACAGGAAGCTTCAAATGTGGGCTTAAACCTTACATAGCTACAATCATCATCATCACCATACTCTACATTCACCTCTTCTGCTTCTTCTTGTCCATCATCATTACCATACTCTATATTCACCTCTTCTGCTTCTTCTTGTCCATCATCATTACCATACTCTATATTCACCTCTTCTGCTTCTTCTTGTCCATCATCATTACCATACTCTATATTCACCTCTTCTGCTTCTTCTTGTCCATCATCATTACCATACTCTATATTCACCTCTTCTGCTTCTTCTTGTCCATCATCATTACCATACTCTATATTCACCTCTTCTGCTTCTTCTTGTCCATCATCATTACCATACTCTATATTCACCTCTTCTGCTTCTTCTTGTCCATCATCATTACCATACTCTATATTCACCTCTTCTGCTTCTTCTTGTCCATCATCATTACCATACTCTATATTCACCTCTTCTGCTTCTTCTTGTCCATCATCATTACCATACTCTATATTCACCTCTTCTGCTTCTTCTTGTCCATCATCATTACCATACTCTATATTCACCTCTTCTGCTTCTTCTTGTCCATCATCATTACCATACTCTATATTCACCTCTTCTGCTTCTTCTTGTCCATCATCATTACCATACTCTATATTCACCTCTTCTGCTTCTTCTTGTCCATCATCATTACCATACTCTATATTCACCTCTTCTGCTTCTTCTTGTCCATCATCATTACCATACTCTATATTCACCTCTTCTGCTTCTTCTTGTCCATCATCATTACCATACTCTATATTCACCTCTTCTGCTTCTTCTTGTCCATCATCATTACCATACTCTATATTCACCTCTTCTGCTTCTTCTTGTCCATCATCATTACCATACTCTATATTCACCTCTTCTGCTTCTTCTTGTCCATCATCATTACCATACTCTATATTCACCTCTTCTGCTTCTTCTTGTCCATCATCATTACCATACTCTATATTCACCTCTTCTGCTTCTTCTTGTCCATCATCATTACCATACTCTATATTCACCTCTTCTGCTTCTTCTTGTCCATCATCATTACCATACTCTATATTCACCTCTTCTGCTTCTTCTTGTCCATCATCATTACCATACTCTATATTCACCTCTTCTGCTTCTTCTTGTCCATCATCATTACCATACTCTATATTCACCTCTTCTGCTTCTTCTTGTCCATCATCATTACCATACTCTATATTCACCTCTTCTGCTTCTTCTTGTCCATCATCATTACCATACTCTATATTCACCTCTTCTGCTTCTTCTTGTCCATCATCATTACCATACTCTATATTCACCTCTTCTGCTTCTTCTTGTCCATCATCATTACCATACTCTATATTCACCTCTTCTGCTTCTTCTTGTCCATCATCATTACCATACTCTATATTCACCTCTTCTGCTTCTTCTTGTCCATCATCATTACCATACTCTATATTCACCTCTTCTGCTTCTTCTTGTCCATCATCATTACCATACTCTATATTCACCTCTTCTGCTTCTTCTTGTCCATCATCATTACCATACTCTATATTCACCTCTTCTGCTTCTTCTTGTCCATCATCATTACCATACTCTATATTCACCTCTTCTGCTTCTTCTTGTCCATCATCATTACCATACTCTATATTCACCTCTTCTGCTTCTTCTTGTCCATCATCATTACCATACTCTATATTCACCTCTTCTGCTTCTTCTTGTCCATCATCATTACCATACTCTATATTCACCTCTTCTGCTTCTTCTTGTCCATCATCATTACCATACTCTATATTCACCTCTTCTGCTTCTTCTTGTCCATCATCATTACCATACTCTATATTCACCTCTTCTGCTTCTTCTTGTCCATCATCATTACCATACTCTATATTCACCTCTTCTGCTTCTTCTTGTCCATCATCATTACCATACTCTATATTCACCTCTTCTGCTTCTTCTTGTCCATCATCATTACCATACTCTATATTCACCTCTTCTGCTTCTTCTTGTCCATCATCATTACCATACTCTATATTCACCTCTTCTGCTTCTTCTTGTCCATCATCATTACCATACTCTATATTCACCTCTTCTGCTTCTTCTTGTCCATCATCATTACCATACTCTATATTCACCTCTTCTGCTTCTTCTTGTCCATCATCATTACCATACTCTATATTCACCTCTTCTGCTTCTTCTTGTCCATCATCATTACCATACTCTATATTCACCTCTTCTGCTTCTTCTTGTCCATCATCATTACCATACTCTATATTCACCTCTTCTGCTTCTTCTTGTCCATCATCATTACCATACTCTATATTCACCTCTTCTGCTTCTTCTTGTCCATCATCATTACCATACTCTACATTCACCTCTTCTGCTTCTTCTTGTCCATCATCATTACCATACTCTATATTCACCTCTTCTGCTTCTTCTTGTCCATTATCGTTACCATACTCTATATTCACCTCTTCTGCTTCTTCTTGTCCATCATCATTAAGAATGACATTTTCTGGAGGCTTTGGACTGTTAATTCTTCACTATGAGGCATGGTGTGTTTTGATTAGGAAATGATGCCTGAAATGTTTATGAGACAAAGCTAACAATCTGTAGAGGGATCTTTTAGTTTCCGTCAAATCATTGGAACACCGAAATTCATGTGTCTAGATCCCTTTGACCAACTCCTGAGGAGTATGACACAAGTGACACAACAAAAATGAAGGCCCCACTTTGTATCTTGGTCACCAATATTGCAACCAAAATAAAGCTTATAGTACTTCTCAATAAGCGGCTTAAAACTACGTTTACTATTTTTAAATGTTACCTCAAATGTAGTAAAAAGAGAGTGGATGGTTAACACAATTTCTAGTCATTGTACCACTTGGTGTTCTAAACACTATGGAATGTATACTAAGCTACATAAACACTATAAAAATATATACACTGAGTTGCATTAATAGCAACTCATGACAGAGAAATACACAGCATTAGATGCTCACAGAACGAACTCTGACCACCAACTGGCCAGGAGTGCTGACTAAGACAGTAAGTAAGCAAACGTCGGATTCATCATGTCCAAAGTATGTCATATGTCACATTACTCATTAGCACGGCCTTGAACAGTATAAGGTTGAAAAGAAGAAGGTTTGAAGGTTTTTTCACAAAGCAAGGAGTCTGTTAAGTTAACTTAATTGTGATTGCTAGCCATACAATGTGTATTTTCCACCGAAATATTAATTAGTCTCACCGTCACCAGAGTTTGGTTAGTTAGGTTTAATTGTTTCCACCTTCATACTCACTATCACCCTCACCATATCTGGACATGGAAAGAGCCTCCACAGAATGGATGCACAATTAGTACATTCGGGCATCCCCAGGGCACTGTACATTAGTAGGCCTACCAGCTAATGTTCCCACAGACGTCACTACGAGTGATGTATTCCATATATATATATAATTATGGTGTATATATAAATCTAACAATTTTATTTAAAAATTTATATCTTAGGGTTGTTTTGGATGATCAATAGCTCTGTATACATGTTTTTCAGAGAAAGAATTATTTATTGGTAGTTTATATATGACCATAATTTTTTTAATTTAAAATATTTTGAAAATGGCTTTAACATTTCTGTTCAAATTGGAAATACAGGGAGTGTTTTACATGATAAATAGTCCTATCGCCAAATAATTATTTTTCAGGAAAAAAATTATTTATTTAAAAATAGTTAACTGATGATTAATGTTTTTAAACTCAAACATTTCGAAAATGGCTCAAACAATTTTGTTCAAAATGGATAACTGGGTAATGTTTAAATGTTTATATACGTATAACTCGATGTACATGATTTACAGACTGACACCTCCAATTAGTCAGAGACATTTAAAAGTGTAATCCACTTAGCGTGTATCTGGAGAACAAACACCTCTCTCAAGGTTCCGCCAACCCAACATGACGATGCCCTTTGAGCAGCGTAGTCATACGCATACATGTACAACAAACACCTCTCTCAAGGTTCCTCTAACCCAACATGACAATGCCCTTTGAGCAGCGTAGTCATGCGCATACATGTACAACAAACACCTCTCTCAAGGTTCCGCCAACCCAACATGACGATGCCCTTTGAGCAGCGTAGTCATGCACATACATGTACAACAAACACCTCTCTCAAGGTTCCTCCAACCCAACATGACAATGCCCTTTGAGCAGCGTAGTCATGCGCATACAAGTACAAAGCGAGAATTTAGAAACCTGTCATCGATACCTGTCGCTGAATAGCTAGGCAAGACTTAGATTAGACATAACCTAGGAATCGCTCTTTCTCCAAGACTGTTAAATCTTGATTGCCCTATTGTGGGTTAAAACTCAATATTAAGAATTGCCCTAAAATGGGCTTTTACCTAAGTCACCCAGTGAGGACCTCGTGGTTGTGACCTGACCAGCTTTTTCTGAAGATATTAGCTACAAACCGCTTAGTGTGTGGTGAACTGAGGGGAGGGGTGAGCGCTCCTCCACAGTCTCACCCACACAGACGACCTCTACAGAGATGTATCTGCCTATCTGGTTGACCCAGGAGGCCACCATGAATAGGCACTCAGCAAGGATTTCTGAACAAGGAACATCTCATAGGCAGTGGTCTGTCCTGTTAGGGCAGCCGCCACAAGGGTGAGTATTTATCTCAAACCCATGAGCTTCCAGCCTCCCTGATGAACAAGGAATTTATACTTCCGGTGTTGGTCCTTTATGTTATTTATTCCTAGGTCAGTAAATTGGGCGTTGTAGATTGATTTATTCAAGAGTCAGTCATTACCTATTTGTTCAACCCTGCAATGCAAGGTGTGAATGGTTTTATTTTCATTGAAAAAGCCTTAATGTGTTTGTTCCTCTTCATCTGTTATACATCCTTCCTGTACCTTCTTCCATGTATAGCAAAATTTACCTCAAAAATTGAAAAGAGGTTTTCCTTAAAACTAAATATTGGTTAATAGTATTCTGGTAATAGCTAGCTGGGTACAAATCATAATCATTATGACTCTCACAGAATTACTAATATTACTCTGTAAGGTTAATACAGGTAAACATAAATAAATGTTAGTCTCAACCAACCATTAACCAACCCAACCCAAGTAACAGAGAGTATCCATTATGGGTGTATAATAAGTGTCTACATAGAGGAATACCTGTGGTCAAATGTTTTAATACAGTTATGTCTGCCTTACTGATAACCTCAAACATTAGAACTGATAGTAAATATTGTTACCTTTGGATTGCCAAGGTATCACCTTCTTGCACACCGTAAATGGAATTAGGACTAACCTTTGCCCTCCCCCATGGTTGAGATGTATGACCTCAAGGGGACAGAGAACAAAAGTTGCTTTTTGAGTGGCTTCAATTTCCTAACAGAAATACTTTGATTGTTCTTAGGCCTTGATAGGTGAGATAGGCATGGACGCGGTCCTTGACAACGTGGCATACTCACTCTACAACGGTCAACTGCCCTTGGAATGGCGGCGCCTTACACCGGCCACGTGCAAAAACCTGGGAGGCTGGATGGACTATTTCCTGCAGCGTATCAGCCAGTACATGTCGTGGTCCGTGAGTGGTGAGCCCCTGGTGATGTGGCTGTCTGGCCTGCATATCCCAGAGTCGTATCTCACCGCACTAGTGCAGATCGCTTGTAGAAAGAATGGGTGGCCCCTCGACCGGTCAACACTTTACACCACCGTCTCGGTGTACCGTAATGCAGATGACGTAGAACAGCGTCCAGACATGGTAAGGATGCTTGCTCTAATTATCTCAAATAAGAATGCACAAAACATGCTTGCTATTGGCTCTAAAAGAATTGGAATCTAACTATAATATTAATTGTAGTTTTATAAAGTCTTTTATCATATTCAGGATTCATGCAAATTAGAACATTCACTAAATAGCAATCTTTTTTGCATTATTACTTTTAGTAAAAATTTAAATACCTACCACAATTTTTGTTTATAACAATGTTGTGTTGAAGACCTGAAGATAATCCAAATGAATTGGAACTTGTGATCAGAGTTGTCTCAGATATCATGGCTTTTTGATTTCAAACAATAAAGGGATCAATATTAAACAAATAATATACATATATTATATAGAGAAATTAATCAATAATGGGCAAAATAAATTTAATTTTGTTTTAATGAAAGTAAATGTTGATCACAGTTGTGAAATGTATGGATATTGTACAATAACATTGAGCGTAACCCGTAGGTTAAACCAGGCTTGTTGATCAAATAAACATATTAAAATGTCTAATTAAACACTCATAAGTTGTGATAGTATTAGTAGTGAGAGGATTACAAGGTTATAAAAAAAATGTTGACAATTCAAACGAATACAATCGACAGATCAATAGACAAAACATTCCTTTGGTGGATGGCTGCATTGGCTGCCAACTATTTACGGACGACTAGTTTCACTGCATAGATCCATGTCATCCTCATCGTCCTTAAATAGTTGGCAGCCCATGCAAACATAAGATTGAAGGAGCAGAGAACCAAGGATAATAAATAATAAATTAATAATTCCATATCATTCCGTTATTTAGTATTTTATATAATACATATACAACATAATATTATTTTATATCAAATATTTTCCAATTACTCATGGTTTGAATAATTCTCTAAATAATAATAGTAGTTATGTAGCTTTTTCATTTTGTAATAATTTAAATCAAAAGTTTCCACCTTTAATATATTTCAATTAAGGAATAATTTCAGAATACTAAACTCAATGCATCCACATGTGCTATAAAGTTTTTTCACACACCTGGGTGATCATTTATTTATTTTTTATATTATTTAAAACGATTCCCTGTCGCCAGCCAAAATTGCTCTTTTATTTACTGTCCCCCGCCCCTCTTTCGAATACTTGTGAGATACAACACCTCTGAGAAAACTTTATATCTCTCTCCCTCTTTTATAGAAGCTAATGCAAGCGTGGTGAAATAAAAGGAAAGAAAGAACCTGCCAGAAAGATTTCTTTCAAAACATGTACCAGGGAAAATGGGCTACTAGTTACAAATTCAGTCTGCAAACCTGCTGTAGGAATGGACCGTGTAATGTATCTGATTTGACCCAAAAGGATACTTGAAAGCATTTACAATAATCTCGTCCTAATTTTGTACCGCCCTCCTTCTCCTCTAATGGACAAGGGTAGGGGCACATATACATAAAAAAGGGGGGTCAAAAATAAGTAACAAATGATTAAATTGCAGAAGAGCATTAGGACCACATAAACGTTAATAGGCCTTCAGTTTGACCTATACAACAATTTTCTGTCATGAAGCCTTCCCAACCATCACCCGTTATTTTGTACTATCCGTCAAAGGGAAAAAGGGGCGAGAATCCTTAGACAATGACTTTTTTAACCTGCAGTAGTAAATCAAAGATTGCATATGAAGTAAATCAATATTTAATTAGAAAAAATTAACAATATATATATATATATATATATATGAATATAGGTAACAATAGATAATAAAAAATATATTTATAAATATGGATAGGCCCTATACGAAAACGGGGTTATGCCCATGATCATACAGTTTTACCGTTGCCATAACAACATTTGTCCTAATAATTACATTCAAGATTAATATACGACCCCTCAATGGGTCTCTGCGGCAACCCGCAATATACTGACAACAATAACTAACCGCCACAGGCTAACCGTCCACATTTCAAAAACGGACAATACCATATGGCTTAGAATTACAATTTGCAAACACAACTATTCCTGGCAACCAAAATCTATCTTCTTCTTTAAATGAGATAGTCCATGATTTACTTAGTCATAAGAATAGATCCAAAACAATATCTAGCCGTACGGGCTATAAACATTTCCCATATTATCCAGGCATTACGCCTTCAAAAATGTAAGATAAAAAAAATTACAAAGATAATGTCCCTCATTCTTTCTAACCATTATTTACCAAGCCGGAAAGGCGAAAAATCCCAGTAATACAATTAACCTGTAATAAAATATATTACGCCATGTTGGGCTACGTAATTCGTCATTTTTACAAAGGTAGAGAATTTACCCAAAACAACAGATGAAATTCAAAAATTAATTTGTATCGTACTAGCCGAAAAGAAATTTATACCTAGCATAAAATTTACAATTAAATTTATAACATAATTCCGAAAGTGTAATTTTAACTAGTACAGCCAAAATGAATTTATACCTTGGGAAAAATCCCATCCTAGAGCCAGTGTCAAAGACACGGTTGATTCAAGAAGTGAAGTTACCACACACACAGCACCAGTATATAAACCGTTATTCACTGAGAGGAGGGGAACATAGGGGGAACAAAAGAACATCGAAGAACAATCACACGGAACAGAGGGAAAGGGGCAGTAAGTCAGCAAAGGAAACAACTAGATCATTGGAGGGGCGCGTACAATATCACGAGGTCATTCCCATGATGCAACGGGTGACCTCGCGCTCAACTTGCCACACCTATCACTCTTTTAGTCATGTTTTCACACTCGGTGCGGATATAGTGTGCGCGGGCAGGGATGTTGTTAACGAGACTCGAGACACTGACCGAGAAACGGGGCATTTTGGTGAGTACTGTATTGTTTATTCTTCGGTGTTGTAGAAATAGTGTTCTTTCACTAGTATATCCTTCATGCTTGTAATGTTGATGTCAATCAACGTTACAATTTTACAAACGTATTTTATTTAATTTAAATAATACAACCTATTACGTGGCGCTTAAAGCACTTCTTCTAAGAAGGCACAAGAGCCACTGTCAATGACGTAGGACCAGTAGAATCAGTATGTCAATTTAAAAGTCTTTAAAAAATAACTTCCTCTTCTCGAAAGATCGATATGAATTTCTAAACGGTAATTTGAGCCAGCTTCCTGTTCTCAAACATTCTACCTCCATCCACATTTTTTTTATATTTCATTTGGTTTTCTATACAGAAGCTTCTAGAAGCTTCTGTGAGCAATAGATATATACGAAGGATGGTGCAATTGAAGGGCACTAGGAGCCCAGTCCTTGATGTACTTGGACTGAAACTCCTGTCCGCGATTTCTACGATCGTATTATCAGCCGCCTCTCTAAATTGTTACGCTAAACGACATGATCAGTTTACCGACCATTACAAATAGTGATTATTGAATAAATAAAAAGGATCAAACGTTACAATTGTGTAATCAGTAAACTCTTCAATTGGCGCTCGATCACAGGGCTATAAATACCAATTATATCGTCAAAATACCGTACCGCTTTAATTAGTGCTCGATCACGAGGAAATTATCAGCTAATTAAACTTTATCACTTAAATTGGCTCCCAAACATAGAGGCAAAATTCGGTTCCTTTACAACTGCAGTAGGTTAATCTCTAATTTCTGATTCGATCAACAACCTTAGTGTAGTAACAATCTGTGATACACTAATCTCTAATTTCAACTTTAAGCTGACATGTAAACAAACAATTATAATAATTCTGAGTCAAGTGTTCTTATGTTAAAATAAATCAATAATTATCAAAATGAAGTTATTTACTGGTATGTTTAAAAACTAACCTAGACTGCTTAAGGTAAAGTTGACGTCATCATTGTCATTCCCAAGCAAACGATAGAAACGTGAGATACGAACCCAAGATGAAAGTATATAATAATGTAACCCAACTATGAAGAGCTTCAAAATAGCAACCTTCAAACCCAATAAATTATAGTTTAGCTCCTTTCTAAAAACTAAATATATATATATATATTTTTAAAGGTAATATAAAGTAATGTTATAATATTTAATTACTCTCTTATTTCTATATATTTTCTATCTATTTGAAGCAAAGAAAAGAGTTGCCAAATGTAACCATGCAATCCATTGGTTGGCTACCTCATGCAATGCCAGGTACTTCTGCTAGTATATATTTCATTCACATCACTTAATAATGTCATAACTACTTGTTATATTACTCTAACCTTTTAAATTAAATAAAAGAAACTCTAAATTTTTTTATGTTTTTAAAATATGTATATATGTATTGTATCAATGTTATACCTATGCTATAATTATTTCAAACAAATCAAGTTTCATATCTTTATTAATTTAAAATCAATTCTAAACATACATTTTGTTGGGTAAACATATTACGTTATTATGTCACTACATAAGTATTAGCTATTGTTTGTATTAATAATGTGGAGCAATTGACTGCAAAATAATAGGCTGATTCACAATTTTATTATGCTTATAAAACCAATTATGTTGATTCAAAGAAATATTTGCACATACATTTAGAGTCCTTCTATTGCATATTAGATTTTTAACACAGTAGTAATTTTAAAGAGTGCTCCATTTTTAATGACATTAATTGAAATGTATAAATGAAATTAATGAAATTAAATTAAATTAATGAAATATTTTGAACAAAGCACGCATTTGTACAGGTTAACAATACCTTATGTTAAATATGATATTTTAAAACCAATACGAATCGATATTGTTGAATAGTTATAAATAGACTGACAGATAAGACTGGACATTTATGAAACATTAGAAATATCTGATCTTGGATACAAAATAATAATGGAGAAAGAGGAAAATGGCTTTTTTTTTAAATTATCTTTACCGATGTCTAAAACTCGACAGATTTTGGAGCAATAGAACTATAAATATACACAGTTTGATTAAAGTGTGGTTGGGGGAAGGGGGACATGGTCCTGGGTCTTGAACTTGAAGGGGCCTCAAAGATACCCCCGCAAATAAAATGTTTTATTGCTTCAATTATTTAACTAAAATATTTTAAACTAACAAAATATAAGACTGCTGGTCGGTGGTGACACTTGTAGGGAAAACATCGGGTCTATATTGAAGAATGGACGCAATAAGAGGAGAACGACTGGTGCTAGCTATCACTGGAGTGCTTGCTTCCCCCACCATGCCACAGGAGGAGAATGACTGGTGCTAGCTATCACTGGAGTGCTTGCTTCCCCCACCACGCCACAGGAGGAGAATGACTGGTGCTAAGCTATCACTGGAGTGCTTGGTCTCCCCACCACGCCACAGGAGGAGAATGACTGGTGCTAGCGGTGTGGACCATAAAAAGGGAGTGACATCAAAATATCAAAATCATTGAATAATTTTTATCTAATTTTTATTTTTATTATGTAATTGAGATGTTATTCTTAAACTTGTTTACTTTGAATTCTATTGTTTGCACTTTATAGTAATATTAAACCATGTAAATAATTTAGGTGGTGTGTATGATATTGCAAGTTAAAGATGTAATTTTAAGTCTTCAAGTTGTTTATGTCACTACTACTGCCATTACAGTCAGTGATATATGGTCTGGTAGGTGAGAAGGTTCATGGGGGTGACACGAACTCTATTGACACCAATGGTTCACACTTTGTTTACACTGCCCTGACAGACATGCTCTGTGGCCAACTGTTCAGAAGAGCGATCTCTTTTAAATTGGAATTAGTGAAAAATAGACTCCGTTCTGTATCGGGTAAAATAAGCTAAATTCTTTAGTTATTTTATCATTGGAAAGTGTCATAGCACGGCGGTTATATTTTGATCAAGTTTAGTCAGAATTCACAAAAAGAAATCAAGTAAATTCCCTTTGTGGTTTGGGCTAACAATGGCAATTTGAAAATTTTGATTTTGTAGAACCTATAAAAACATGTAAATATATTTTATGATTTGCAAGTAATGTTTCTATTTTTTTATTATTATCATCATAACTATTATTATTTAAATTATTTCATTATGTAAAAGAAAATGTAATATATAAATATACTAAGCTTATAACATAATGTATATTTTTTGTCTAATTATTAAATAAAGTATGATTGTGCACATGATTTAATAATTTTGTTTTATCTGTTCATATTACAACAACAAAAATTCCGCAGGGCCCCACATTTTAAGTGGCCCCAGTTCCCCGAATTCCTTGTTCTGGCCCTGATAAATACATTATTTATAAGATGAAACCATTTTCCGGAGTTTAAAAAAATACTTGTTTGTTTCTTGATACCAACTTTAACTTCACATTATAATCTTGATTAATTGAAATTGATAATCAAATTTTCTTATGTATTCGACAATTTAGAATATTGTTATTTAAAAACTGAGTTAAATAAACAAAACAAGACAGAAGTTGGTATCAGTGGGTGTTTATTTTTTCAGAGCTGCTACGCCTCTGGGATGTCTCTTGTTTCAAGGCTGCTACACCACTGGAATGTCTCTTGTTTCAGGGCTGCTACACCACTGGAATGTCTCTTGTTTCAGGGCTGCTACACCACTGGAATGTCTCTTGTTTCAGGGCTGCTACGCCACTGGAATGTCTCTTGTTTCAGGGCTGCTACACCACTGGAATGTCTCTTGTTTCAGGGCTGCTACACCACTGGGATGTCTCTTGTTTCAGGGCTGCTACACCAGTGGAATGTCTCTTGTTTCAAGGCTGCTACACTAGTGGAATGTTTCTTGTTTCAAGGCTGCTACACCAGTGGAATGTCTCTTGTTTCAGGGCTGCTACACCACTGGAATGTCTCTTGTTTCAGGGCTGCTACGCCTCTGGAATGTCTTGTTTCAAGGCTGCTACACCACTGGGATGTCTCTTGTTTCAAGGCTACTACACCACTGGAATGTCTCTTATTTCAGGGCCGTTGCACCATGGAATGTCTCTTGTTCAGGGCTGCTACACCACTGGAATGTCTCTTGTTTCAGGGCTGCTACACCAGTGGAATGTCTCTTGTTTCAGGGCTGCTACACCACTGGAATGTCTCTTGTTTCAGGGCTGCTACACCACTGGAATGTCTCTTGTTTCAGGGCTGCTACACCACTGGAATGTCTCTTGTTTCAGGGCTGCTACACCACTGGAATGTCTCTTGTTTCAGGGCTGCTACACCACTGGAATGTCTCTTGTTTCAGGGCTGCTACACCACTGGAATGTCTCTTGTTTCAGGGCTGCTACACCACTGGAATGTCTCTTGTTTCAGGGCTGCTACACCACTGGAATGTCTCTTGTTTCAGGGCTGCTACACCACTGGAATGTCTCTTGTTTCAGGGCTGCTACACCACTGGAATGTCTCTTGTTTCAGGGCTGCTACACCACTGGAATGTCTCTTGTTTCAGGGCTGCTACACCACTGGAATGTCTCTTGTTTCAGGGCTGCTACACCACTGGAATGTCTCTTGTTTCAGGGCTGCTACACCACTGGAATGTCTCTTGTTTCAGGGCTGCTACACCACTGGAATGTCTCTTGTTTCAGGGCTGCTACACCACTGGAATGTCTCTTGTTTCAGGGCTGCTACACCACTGGAATGTCTCTTGTTTCAGGGCTGCTACACCACTGGGATGTCTCTTGTTTCAGGGCTGCTACACCACTGGAATGTCTCTTGTTTCAGGGCTGCTACACCACTAGGATGTCTCTTGTTTCAAGGCTGCTACACCACTGGAATGTCTCTTGTTTCCGGGCTGCTACACCACTGGAATGTCTCTTGTTTCAGGGCTGCTACGCCTCTGGAATGTTCCTAGAAGGGGGGAGGTGGGATGATGAGAACTGTTGTCTGGCTAGGTCCTATCCTAAAGTCCTCATAGAGGAACTGCCTATCCTACTCATTACACCTGTGGAGTCACACAGGCTACGGCTGCAGGTGGGAGTCATCCACACCATTTATACTTGCTCTGTACATTACCTAAACTTCATTATTCGTGGGCAAAGACCAATATTTTACAAATACAAATCGTCACCCGAGAATGCAAGTGTTATATCTATTGTTGAATTTGATATATTTGTTGTTTATGTTTATTTAGAATGCATATGTATTATAATATATATACAATTTAGAGGTTGTAGATAAAACTAATCTAATGAATATAAGTTGGAGTAAAAGATTCCTAAGTTTATACACCCGGTTCGATGGCCACGTGGTGTACTGAGGGTGTTTTTTTCTAAAATGGTTTTTTCCTTCCTTCCACACAAATGCAGGTACACTTCCTATAAATACAACCTTACTATTTCCTAAAACACTTAGCATAAATAGTACATAAGTGTATAACACGAACGAGTAGTAAGACATGGGTTTAAAATAAACAATTCTTAAATTTATAGTGAACTGACAATGTTTGATAGAAATGATTGATAAATTGATAGGTTTATGAAAACAAATATTAGTTGCATAATCTAAAATACTATATATTTTATTAACATTTAATGTACAAAAGTGATAATAGAACTGATTAAAAAAAATTACATAAAAACACATTAACAGTATAGATAATAAACTAGGTTATAACTAAATTAGTTAATGCAAGTATAATATATGACTAGTTCAAATAGGTGGCATCGAACTAACAACACGGTTCCCTGGTGGTAACATTTGGATGTTGAAACATGTAGAAGACAAACAGGGATGACACATTTATTGTACTTGGATTGACTGGTTTGATAGCCAACAGATCTGCTTCAAAATGTATACATTGATTGAATTGTTTAAAATCAATACAAGAATAACTATTATAAGGTGCTAGTAATGCTACTCTTTTATAATAAATATCTCTCTATAAGGAAAACCTTTTTTCACTTTTTGAGATAATTATATTAGAGTTGGAAGAAGGTATAGATAAGGTGGATAGAAACATATAAAAGGGGGACAAACACAATATGACCTTCACAATGAAAATAAGAACCCAGTTCACACTTTACATTCCTACCATTGGACAAAGAGGTAGTGGTTGCCTCGTAAAGAAAATCTTAACTCCCTGAAAGAGGAAACGAATACTAATACCGTACTAATTAGTAATTAGTAAATTAAACTCCCGTACATAAAAAATGTATTTACTTTATTTCTTAACGTTGTATTTAAATATTGCTTTTATTTTTGTATCGCATCTTGCTACCTTTTCGGGTTATGTGTCTATATATTTATTATGCTAATGTGTTAGTGATAGTGAATTTTAAATTTAGATTAAGTTTACTCCTATTTGCGTTTGGAGGGAAAGTGGAAAACCATTTAGGGGAAAACAACGCTCAGGACATCCTACTGGGATTCGAAAACCTATCTTCTTGCATTTGGCAGTCAAATCTCTTCCGGTTGTGACGCCTTAGAATGGATATTCAGTTAGTTATCCAAGAGAGCCACACTGAACAATAATAATATTTGGTTGATCAGAATCTTAATTCAGTCTGGCCGCAGTTTTGAAAGTTGTTAGAGTTTAAAGGGGGAGGCGGGGAGTAAACTTAGTACTTTTTATTGAACTATTTCAATGACATTAGACATAAAAGTTAATAATACTAGCAAATATGAAAAAAGAATTATGTCAAAATCATTGAAATATAAATCAATATAGCTCAGATATAAATCATCAATGAAAAAAGTGAAGTTTCTGGTCCCTAACCAACTTGAAAAAATGTAGTTCATACATTGTCAGGGCAATTCGAAGACGGTCTTCTATCTGCTTATTTGCCAGATAAATCCAGGAGCTGCAATTGAAAATGTTTTAAGCAAAAAGGATCATTCACAAGCATAGACCCGAAAATATTTAATAAGAACAAAGCAGGATTTCCTACATTTGGAAACAGGTTTGAATCAATGTTAATTCAAAACTACACGATCCCGACGTCTTCAAAGTGATCACTCGATGGCGATCATGATCAGATCACTTAATTTTAACTGAAAATATCCTTTGTCAATTTGAGATAAAAGCTGTCCACATTTCCCAGAAAAATGTTTTCCTTCGAACTTGAATGAGTGCGTTATTTCTTTATCAAAGTTTGAGTCTCTAAATCGATCCTATAAGTTTATCTTCAGATTACTTAATAAATTAATCGTAACAGGGCAAATACGCAAAAACGTGTTATATGACGCTTCTCCAGTGATGTCTGGACTATTATTCCGAAAGACAATCTGCTGGGTGTGGCCCGTGGGCAGCTAATAGAATAGCACTGCCTTAAAGTACCCGGCCACGGAAACGGGTTTGCTTTGAGTAGATCCCAGCTGGATAAGAGATAGAGCTCTTTATATTTTGTCTAAATGAATAATAATATTAATAATAGCCCACTCTAGTGGACACGCGAACAAAGGTGTCTGTCTCATCTAGTCTTATTTGCTGGTGTTGGAGGGTAATTCGGGATCGTAATCCCGACTGGAGGTTCTAAGATGTATCTTTCTCGGACATTTTCCACTCTTTGTTCACATAAATGTGGGTATATTACCTCATAATTATAATTTCGGCTGCCCTACCCGTTACTGCAGTTACTGTAATAATATAATTTCAGTTTCTTTTACTATAGTGCTGGCTAGCAGTCACAAGTTCTATAATGGGCCAGCACTGAAAAATACATAAGAATGCACCATGAAGAATAAAGTACAAGAGAATAATAACAAATTAACAAAAAGTTTAATTAGTTAATGGAGGTACAGCGATCAAAATAAAAATTCATGGAAACAATTTTATAAAATTATTAAAAAATTAAATATGTTTTTTTTTATTGTAGAGCATAGATGCTATTAATTTCAATAATTACAATAACTAAAAAAATTTAATTAAATCAATGGTGTGGTGCACCACACTAACTTTCTCTCACTTTAATATTAAAATAGACATTTACTAAAAACTCATATAATATTTGTGAAACAATATAATAGGTTTGTGTACATTGATGTATAAACCATGCAACAAAGATCATAAATTAAATAATATACACTGGTACTTATGGCATTAGGAACTAGAAACTGTGTTACAGAAAAATAAAAAATAAACATCTTTGTCCACCAAAGAGCATAAGAATCAAATTCATTTTAAAAGAAATGTATTAAAAAGTATCCCAGTCAGGCTAAACTTACTTTATTGGAAATTAAGTGTGATACTAGAGATTTTGAATTCTAGCTAAGTGTGATCTCAGGTGTAACAATCGTATCGAACTAAAGGCCCTAAAACTAAAGAGCTACTTAAAAATAACAATGGAGGATATGAGTTAAAGCTTATTTCTTGTACTTTTATTTTCCTATGGTTTAAACATTAAGGCAGTATTCTTTAAAAATTATTTTGTATATGACCTTATGCATAAAATATCAAAGAAATATTTTTTTAATTAATAATTTAATTTGATATAGGCCTAATTATTTTTTTTACTAAATCTTTATGATATAGGGGGGGGGGAATCCCTACCACCCTCGAGTCGCCTCTGGGTTTGTTGGAAATGTATCTGTAGCTCTGTACAGACAACATTCATAGTGAATTGGGTCACTTGCAGAAAGACAGTGTAGTGTACGAAGGGAGTAATTCTGAATTCATCAGTTTTCAATAGACTGCAGTATATTCCCGTTCCTTATTGTCTCAGTCCACCAGATCTCTCGAGGAAATGATAGTAGCACTAATTATACATGTTCTGCAGTTTCGAACTTTCAATGCCCAGTTAGGGAGGTGTGGTTAAAACACCATGTCACTGGATCTTGTCCGATGCTACTATGAAATGTCTACAGTTAGGGTTAGAGGGAGGTGTGAGTTAAAACACCATGTCACTGGATCTTGTCCGATGTTATTATGAAATGTCTACAGTTACAATCAAACTCAAATGACATGTTAACCATGTTTCTTATTGACCCGGACCCAAACAACCTTGGAATAAATGACCCGTTTTTACCCTCCTCACACATTTCCTATTAGATTAAGTTACTAACTTCTTGATTATACTCATCATAAGCTTAAAGTCAAAATCAGTGCCATATTTAAAATACCTTTTAATAAAGTGCTGTTGTTATTCCAGAACACTTTGCGGACCCCTGTGTACACCACTTCAGAGCGACGTAATGCGATGGGTGTTGGGCTGGTGTTTGAGGCAGACTTGACAACTACAGAACACATCAGTCATTGGGTCCTACAAGGAGTCTGCCTCGTTCTCAACACTGACTGAACTCTTCTTGTCTCGCCATTTGTTCACGTGTTCACTTGTTTTGTTCAGTTCAATCAAGTAGTCACTATTGTGTAACATATTTATTTAATAAATGGTTTTTAGAAATATTCAATTTTTATCTATGTATTTTTATTCAATTGATAATCTAAATTTGATTTGTATTAAAAGATAAAATGTTATGATAGTACTGTTTTGTTAAAATAATAATCTCCCAATCTAGATCCAAAACAAACATTGTTGCTATTTTGTTGAGCCTACTGGGCTGCTTAAGGTGAATTGCTCGCGTTATAAACTGATCATGGCCCAAATTATTTCAAAATGAGTAAATATGATAATATGCTCTTAGGCATATATACAGTACATTGTATTTTAAACATGGCATTCCATGTGTAGAATAAGCTCCAGAACAATTTCCAGTCAATAGTCGTAAGTGAACAAATTTATTTAAAACCTTAGGTACGGTCCAGAAGTCTTGGGAGAGGGAGTTTTTTTTGTCATACTGTTGAGCAGTTTTTCTGGGGATATAATTTGTTTAACTATTTAATAAAAATATAAAACGTGTTGGTAGTTGGCCCCCAATCAATTCAATTCAATTCAATACAATCCATACATTCATTCATTTAAATTCAATACAATCCATACATTCATTCATTTATTTTGTATTTAAAGTATCTCGATCTAGAAAAATTATAATAATCATTAACGATCAATAAAAATAAGAGTAGTAATTTTATCACAGTATCTCTACGCAAATGTGGTTATACTTCTTCTAAATTCAGCTTTCTTTGTCCCTAACACATTAGTGTAATTAGTACATAGGGGTATTACCCGAACGGGTAGTAACACAGTGCTAAATATATATGTATATATCAAATACAATAATGTTCTAATATTATGAAACTTAAGTATTTATTAATGAAGAAAAGTAAATACCTACTTACTTCTATTAGTACATATATATATATATATATATATGTACTAACATTCTGAAGGGCCTAAAGTGTCAGAATGACTTGCGGGGAAGGATGGGGATGGCAGCAAAATATTTATGTGTCTGTGTATGTTTGTGTAATTTATAGACAACTTTGGTTTTAGGGATCTTTATTTATAGTACTACGCACTTCTACAAAATGTGATGTTACAAGAAGTTACAAAAATAGATAAAGACTCTACTTAGAAGCTCACGACAGAACTGGTTTGGTAAGAATTAAATTCTTAGCTGATGGCTTGACTGACACACGGATCCGAACCCAAGTACACTGGGCACGATGGTTGCCCTCCAGCATAAGTACTTTATGACCTGACGTTTTAACCCAGAAAGCCTCGAAACGAGCAGACAAAATAACAATAAAATAGAACCTTCTATACTACAAATTGGCCTGGTTGCCAAGAACAATGCTGACACAATATTTTAATATTCTGAAAATTGAAAAATGACACCTGGACACGGGAATCGAACCCGGAACCTCTGGCTTAGTACGCCACTGCCCTAACCACTGAGCTATCCAGGAATTGTCTCATACCCAGGGTCATTCTTCTCTCATATTTTAAGGCAGAGTCTGTGATGGACGTGCGGAAATCGTCGGCTGTATTCACGAGCTATCGGATAACGCAGCCATCTTAGACTCGGTAGTTGGCTTATTACTGCCACTTGTACAATTATTATGGGTTCGATTCCCGTGTCCATGTGTCATTTTTCATTGTTCAGAATATGATATATAGATGGCGTCACTAAAAGCATGATAATAGCTTTGGCTATTTGATTCAACAATATTTTGAGTTGTCAGCTCTTTGGTCCTATTGTTTACTAACCAATCAAAACAAGCTTAACTAGACCAGTTCTGTCACTTGAAACTTTCAACATTAAGTGTTAAATTAAACAAACACCTCAATTATGGTAAGGAGAATACATTACCCCGGGGCTATCCAAGATATTCAAACACATTTTAGAATATCTTGACTCCCGCCCAACAAATTTGATTTTTTTTTTATCACAACTTTACATGTTTACCCTTGAATTTCATGACTCCACTTTTGTCATTGTGTCAACTAAACTGAGCGGTAATGTCATAGTGACATTGGGTAAACCCGCTGAATCGGTTTTCGGTTTGTTAAACTTTCAAAATACATAAATATAAGTTACAATAGTAAAACACAGAATTAAAATACTAGAAAAAACACAATTGCAAACAAACAATTTGTTAAAAAACCTGTATTACATTTTTGCTTTAGCGTGATTGATTAATTAATTTATAAAAATCTACTGCTGAACCACTAGAAATTACATAATGATTGTCTAAATCCTCCTGTAAATGTGTAGAAACATCTACATAAGAATAATGAATACTCTCTCTCCAAATTACATTTCTTATCTCTCTTATCTCACCAAGAAGAAGAGAGGATATTAATGATGTCATGTACTGTGAACATTAAAGGTGGTTTTCCACCAGACCAACACACTTTCGACCAAGTTGTGTTTCCAAAAACAAAACAGAATCTTTAATTCTACCAAACAGACTGACTGAAAACAAGTTGCAGTTCCAATTATTTTCCACTACAAGGACAGTCATGTCCTCCAACAATGACTTGCTCATCATAGTTTTTGGGTTTTTCTTAATTCAGGATCTACAAAATAAAATACGACACAGGCCAAGGTATTGGGCGTGTTTGCTTTTAAAACGGTGAAAAGATTATGGAACGGAGGAAATGGTGGTTGACTTCAGAAAAGGGATACATGGAGAAATGCGATCTTCTTTTTCCCAATTCTTTGAGAATGTTCACAACCGATTTTGAGAGCTTGATAAACCTACTGGGTCCAAAAATGTGTAAGCAAAATACAAATTATAGAGATGCTATTTCAATTACAGATCATCTAGCAGTAGGTTTGAGAGATTTAGCTACTTCATATCACGAATGATGCCAGAAGTGTGTGATGCCCTTTATTTGAACTCAAATATTTGAAACTATTTAACACAAAACACTTAATCCTTCATCCAGTATCAATACCAAATTCCAATCTGACAAGTTTTTCTAATGCTAGCTCTAATTAAAGAGCCCAAACACCCCTCTACCCCCTCTAATGAAACATTTACTGAATGTACTTCTGTTCCAAATGTAAGAGCCCACTCACCATCAGTAGTTGATGTCGTTTGAACAGTACCAGTCATTTCAGAATACTGAGGTGCATGATAATTGGAATGGGACAATGTGCTATAAATAGATATATTAGATACGGAACTAGAATGTTGAGGAAAATCATATTTTCCTATTTGGGCATCATACAATATTTGGTTATCAAGGGCTGTACAGTTGCTTTAGAAAAATTTGTTTTTAAATGACAGATTTATAGGCCACAAACTCACCAAAAATTTTGTATTGGTCCCATAGTTTCTCTTCATACTCTTTCTTCTGAAATACAAATTTTATCTTTACAAAAACCTCTTGGGTAGATTTGTTATTGTTTGACTTAGTATTATCAGAGCCTGTTAGTTTGTATCTTATATGGGATAATTTTGGACTAGGAAACAAATTTTGTTGGTCTCCTGGTTTGCCTCTACTTCACTTGCTGTTTGACTCTCACATCACTGTCTAATGAACGGCTATACTGTAAAATAATACGTTTGTTGATAGTAAATGAATTACATATACAGGCGTAACCATAATAGCAAATTTTTTTCAAGTGCCTGCAAGTTCTGAAGGATGGAAAAAAATTATGAAGAATTTTAACATGTGGAATTTTCCAATGTTCTTGGGTAATATATGGATGGCAAAACTGTTCATGGACTTACCGATTGAATCTTTTGAAACTAGCAACCACCATGACTGGCCTACACATATCATCCTAAATCGACGAGTGGGCCGAGAGAGCTACGATGCAACATCAGGCAGTCGTCCATTCCATCCTATTCAATTAACACGTTTGGGCCAGCCAGTATTGGCCACGACTAGAGAATGACTATTCACCTGCCCTCTGATGGGAGGGAGATGAAATGCTTTCATAACATCAGGTGATTGAAGATATGGTTTTGGAAGTTGGATGGAGCCCTGACAACAAATGGTCTAAGTGATCATCCAAAGCTTTGAGAAGGCCGTATTGACGTCACCGACCGTGTGTTTAATTTTCCCGCCTTGATTCCATCGCGACGAAACCTACTATATATTGTGATGTAAGTGTATGCTAAAATGACTATTTTATTTCAACGCTTGACCGAGGAACATTGTCCTGGGTTTAGAGAATGTCAGGATAAAACATTTATATATTATATCTTCAACAGAATCTTAACTATGGCGATTTATTTATTGTACTCTGATTTAAAATTAACTCTTAGTGTCAGCCATGTTAGGTGTTGTAATTTATCTATTATCTAAATCTATTTATTTCTACCTGATTGTTAAATTTGATATTAGGCTATATACTTTGTCTGTCGCCACTGGGGCGCTAGAGTCTTTACGAGTGTTAAATCTTTTAGACAGCCACAATTGTTAATTGACTTATAGTTGAACGAGATAAATGTAAATGGTTTTGAAATTGTGGCTACTAGTAATTATTTTTTTTAAAGATCAAAGTAGCGTTTCTTATTTTTGTTTGCATTTCGAAATATAGTTTAATGTAAAGTAATTTGCTGATCATTCATATTAATTATAAAATTTATTAACTTTAGTATATTTTCTAATCCTATTCTATGGTTTGCTTCTAATATGATATTTTGATTGTTATTTACTAGTAGGGTTATTGTTTTCATTTCCTAATATTGTGTCAGGATCGGATACTCCCGGGGGAGTTTGACTAAAGTCTGTTAATGAAACAAATAGCCGAAACTATTGTTAATGCATTTTAGTGAGGATTACACCTTTTAGATATCATATTCTGAAAATTGAAAAATGACACCTGGACACGGGAATCGAACCCGGGACCTTCGGCTTAGTACGCCACTGCTCTTACCACTGAGCTATCCAGGATTCGTCCCGTGCCCATGGTCATTCTTCACTCATAGTTTAAGGCAGAGTCT
>CABFVX010003368.1:0-30803 GCA_902151425.1 Timema shepardi
CCCCTTCGTATTCCCACCACAACCCCCCCTCTCTCTTCCCGTACATTTCCTCCTTGGTGTTTCCACCGCATAGCTCTCAACATCCATGCACGACAGACCCCTGTACGCACTCCGCGTTCATCAATGGGCGAGTAAAGGACACAAGTTTCAAAAGGGGGGGTATATCATGTGAATATACAAGATTTCAGACTGTTATCATTGATAATCTTAAAGAACAACATTATGTTTACTTGTGTACGAAAGTGACGAGACGTAAAATATGATTTCCAGCTTATGTTAAAATTAACGGACTTTTTTTTTTGCTAATTTAAAATCACGCAATTTAAGCTCTCACATAGTTTGTTATAATATTGGTGACATTTTAAGTCACCCACAGAATACGAGGATGGTGTTCCTAAGGAAAGATGGTGTTTTAACTGGTAAGTGCAATATTTTATTAATTATTTATTATAATTTTAAGCAACGTGACAACTTGATTATTAAATACGATCCATATTTAATTCATAATATTTAAATTTAGTTTTTTTAATACTCTTGAAATTTGCAATTTTTTTACTTTTTTTTAATGATTTATTTTATTAGATCATAAGATTTAAGATGTGATCTCAGAATTAATTATCTTCACCAATTATAGTCACGCCTATTGATTCATATGATTATTTCCGTGTGTATAGGTAAACATAATCTTTTATACAAACAAACAAAAAACATGACAAACAAAATTTGCCTATTAATTCATGGGATTATTTCCGTGTGTACACGTAAACAAAAGCTTTTATGCAAATAAACAAACAATATGACAACAAAATTCAAATAGTTTAATTTTTCTTCAAACATAGGATGCTTAACAGTGTTAAGATTTAATCTGGATCCGGGCTTCAATCTCCAAGAGTAAAATAGTTTATAAAAATAAAACAAACTTCATACTTTTTAAAAGTAGACCTAGTAATTATTGGAGATTATAATATTGAGATTCAGTTAATTATTTTAATTAAACAGAGATTTAGTAATTCAGTTTGTCATACACATAACGAATAGTAAAAGCTATAGCAATACTAGAAATATATCCCTAGGTCTGTGAATTAATTTGTAGAATTTTAAATTTCACCAACAAAATTGGCACTTGTTCTAAGTACACTTGGAAAATAAAATAATATAAATTATTTTTTAATTATGTAAACTTTGTTTTACTGATATTGCAATTAATGTTATATAAATTAGGCCTTTAGAAGATCAAGAATAAACGCTCTTCAGAAAAACCGAAAAATAGGACCTAAATATGATTGTCACGAGATTGTACTTTTTTGAAAATCTTTATTTATCATAATGTTTATGATAAACTGTCAGAAAATAAATATTAATATTTAGAATATGTAGATTCAAATGTTTTGTTTGTATATATTTAGAAAATAATAAATTACAACTCTGCTTTCAAACTGTATATCGTGGGAAATAATTGAACCTCTTCTTTCAGCGGTGAAATAACTGCTAACTCTAATCGCGAATAGTCTAGTAAGAAGCCAGACTTTTGACATTCTTGAGAGGTGCCAGACGTTCAATCCTGTCTGTGTGCAAAAGAAGGGGGGGAGGGGTTGATGAGAGGGGGGAAAGAGAAGGGAGCATCTAAAAGTAGGAAGTTTATTTCGAGTTGCAAGTAGGGTGGAAAAGAGTGTGAACTACTCTCTTTCTCTCTCGCTCATTCTCTTTAAACTTCCCCCTTTAGCACAACGCTTGTCTCCCTCCTTTCACACCTTTTTCAGGCCCCACTGAGACTATCCCCTTGCGCTGTGTTCTGCTCCATGTATATCTACGTCATTAGAAGAAACTGCTCCATGTATGTCTACGTCATTAGAAGAAACTGCTCCATGTAGGTCTACATCAATATCAGTGCAAAGCTATAAACTGAAAATACATTTCCTTCAAACACAGATTTTCACGCTATAAAGAGAGATTTAACAGATTAACATCTATATAAACGATGACCTGGTGGTCTAGGGGTAAGGTGTCAGACTTCTGTGCTGGCGGCCAGGGTTCAACCCTCGGTCCAGGCACAGATTTATCTGATTACCAAACCCTTCCTTCACCTCTGACAAGACATCTTGTGAATGTGGGGAATGCCAGGCCTCCACCGTGGTTCGGATTCCACGTTAAACTGTTGGTCCTCCATTTCATCTCACAATCACCCTACCATTACACATTAGCGTAAGTGCGTATAAACCGAACCGGTAGTAAGACGCGGTGCTAATAATAATAATAATAAATCCATAAAAACAAATAACACAACATAATAAGTTTGTGTACGTTTTATTCCAATTCCACACACAATATATAATAATTTCAATCAAAATAAAACGTTATTTTAACTACAGTGCACGATAAAGAGTAAAGGTTAAGAAGTTAGTGTGGTTTCTTTCTGGTCTGCTCCAGTGAAGTTTAGTTATGATGGCATTTTTTAAAACCTCTTGAGTTCGAGTGATAGTACTGAGGAAGAGAAGATGCTGTTGTTATCAGTTTCGAAATATGATAAAAAAAATTATGAGGAGGAGGCTTGACTTGTTCAATTAACACTTCCATATTAATGTAAAAACATCTATAAAACCTAAATATAAAATTACTTAAATACACGCGAAACAAACTGAAAACAAAACTTCAACACTTCTTTAGTTATTTTCACCAAACCAGCACTGCGTCTGTTCAACATGGAGCCCCAGTTGCGTTATGCGCATGCGCAACGTAAGATGGCTTAAAATGGAAGATGGAAATATTGAAATATAATTCGGACACTATCAAAAATGACTTACTCCCTTCAAACCGAAGTCATTGCATCTTTAAAGTGTACTTGGCTTCCAAGCGTCCTTGGAAGGACTATTTAGACACAGGGTCTTATAGTAGGTCATTTTAAAACCAAATCCTCTCATTATTTTCATTAGAGTTAATTAATGTACTGTACACTTTCTTTACAAAATGATTTTATCAGTAGACTACTTACAAACTAGTTCAACTCTACATCACACTCAACCTCCAGCACCAAACCTAAATTTCCCCAATTATATATATTTTTTATCATTGGGGGACTAAGCCAAAACCCGTAATTTTTTGAGACTTTTTTTATCTCCGCGTTTTACTATCCGTTAGGGTCATACGCGTACGCACTAATTACTATAATAGGTACCTTAGGAATTAGGTTAGGTTGGACTTAGGGTAAGTGTACTCAAATTTGTTTGGAGGGAGAGCGGAGAGCAATATAGTAAAAACCATTGACGCCTTTAGCCACGCGACCACCGATGCGGGTAAAAAAAAGTGCATATTAAATACCCCGATTATAAAAGGGCTGGAAAATCTTAGCACGCGCTCACCAAGATTTATATTTTCATGTATATGAAGGAGTGAACAAGTCTTGGACCTCAATTTTGGAAAAGTAATTAAAATAATTTATTTCAATTGAAAAAATGACACCCGGATACGGGAATCGAATCAGAGACTTTTGGCTTAGTACGCCAATGCTTTTACTACGGAGTTATCCAGGGTCCATCTCGTGCTCCAAGGTCATGTTTTACTCAATTTAAGGCAGAGTCTGTGATGGACATGTGGAAATCTTCAGATCCATAATATAAGCGATCAATTGAAATCACGGGATATCGGATAATGCAGCCACCTTAGACTCGGGAGGGCTGTTATTATACTAATAGTACAATGACAACTGTCCAAATGCGCATCTCGATTAAATAAACAAGCTATTATATTTGTTAAGTGCAGTTATAGAGGGATCTAAATATATTATTTTAAATGCCGATGATGGAGAAATTGGGTCTCAAATTAAGATCGGGTGGTCTAAGTGGGTTTCCTATTAACCCTCCATGCAAATGCCAGGCTATTCCCACAAAATTCTACCTTCCTCACCCGTAAACACCATTAATATATATTCGCGTTTAACACGGAGGGTATAAAGACGTATTGGAAATACTAACCAAATAATAATGGTGTGCGAAGCTTCGAAAAGTTGAGGTCGAAGGTCAAATATCCTTCGACATCAACATCTACAATAGCCTTTGCATATTCGAAAATTTTTGAAGGAAGAATAAATCTTCGATAAATTATCAAACGATTTAATTTTATATTACTAAATATTACATTTTTTAATATTTGATAATTTTAAAACCGTTACTAAACAGAATTTTAATACCGACTAGTAATTTAACCGCCACAACGTAAGCATAGATCAAAAGCGGATAAGTAAATGTTAATATATTATATTCACTATCACCAACATAATTTTGTAAGAAATAAATATATCTATAAAGAAATAACAGCATGGCAACTGGTATGAAGCAGAGAAAGCGCTTTAGTTGTGCTATCATCCCAGCTCGCGTCTGTCTAGTCTCTTTGGAATTATCTGTGGCCAAATTTACAAGTGCATTTTGACACAGAAATTTTTCATATCTTCTTGAAATTTTCTTTATTATACAATATGGCTGATACGAAAAGTGTAAAATGCAAACAGAATTTAATTTATAATTATTATCAGAGAAATGCAGATAAAAAGACATGCATTTGTAAAGTTTACAAAATCATATTTTAAGCTCCACGATGTAAGTAAAAATTAAAAATTTATTAATAATTTAATAAGCTTATCAGAAAGCCTGTGTGCATTCATTATTAATATAGTCCTGAGGTCACAAATAAGGAAATTTTCCTGATCCTTGTTACTAACAAGATCTAGAAAAATAGTTAATTTAAAAATTAAAAGTAGCGTTGAGTGATAACAAAAATCATAGGTAGCTTCGACTTTTCTTCGCAAGTTTCAAGATTCGCTTCGCACTTAAAAAGTAGCCTTCGCACACCCCTACCAAACAATCTAAGTATTTAGGGGGAAAGCGACAAGATTAAATTTGACCCCTAGCCTCTTCTCACATTCTTTCTAGCTATATAGAAAAGTCTCACGGTAAAAAACTTGGAATTCATGAAAGTTATTTTTGTTTGTTTTGTTTATGCCTTTCAAAAGTCAAAACATGCTTTTTTATACGAAATCAGGAAGTGGTACGTCAAAACACAATATTTTAAATAGGTGGATCCGGTTTTATAAACCTGTCAGAAAAGAAACTGTAGGATTGGACAAATTCGTATAACATTGTTTTGTGTTACCACATATTTATATATATATATATATATATATATATATATATATATNATGTGTGTGTATATATATCACTCTAATTTTTTTCTTGTGATTAATCTAATCTTGAATGTCTTTCTCCAACAACTTGTAGATGTGCTTTTTTTTTATTTCAAAACACTACCAACAAAACTTTAAAAATTAATATAATACTGCCAGTGAGTGACAAGGTTAGCTAAATAGATAACTTAGCAGATTTCAAGCCGTGAGCTCAGCCTTTAATATATTCTGTAGGTTGTACAGTTTTTATTATTTTTAAACATTATGTCTTCCATTCTCTTCTCAAATCAAAACTCTTAGTATTTCTTTAAAATTCGTCTTCATCGTTGTGTTTGCTTGGTTTTTATATTTTAACATGCTCATAGTCCACACTAGCTAGCACTGTCGAAAAATAACCATTCAAGACAATATTTATGACTACATTCTCAGATGATAAGCTGTTTTTTTTACGGACACGTGCATAGTTTCTCGTTGACGAGGTTGGGGTTTGAATCAGCGAGTAAGATTAGGGCTTTTTTTCCTAAATTATCTATAATTATCGATGCAAATGTGGGTACAATATGGAAAACGATGTGTATAATATCGGTTTATATCTATATTATTTTTTATTATTATTATTTAGCACCGCGTCTTACAACCCGTTCGGGTTATACGCTTTAAGTACCAACTACGCTAATTAATTAGGAATTGGGAAGGTTAAATTAGAGGACGTGAACCCACATTTGCGTGGAGGGAGAGTGGAAAACCATTTAGGAAACACCTCCCCCAGTTCACCCGACCGAGATTCGAACCTCGATCTCCCCGTCCTCAGCAGTCGAGCTCAACACGACGCGTTAGCCAGCTACGCCACCGAGGTGGGTTTTATATCTATATACACACACAAAATTTTCCACGTTTTACTACCCGTTAGGCAATCCTCATATATTACATAAATTAAGTAGGGATGAGAAAGGTTGTGTATTCACATTTGGGTAAAGGGTGAAAAATCAAGAGAAGACCACACACCTCATTCTATCCCCCGGGATTCAAAACCCAACCTCATCGCCTTCGGGAAACCAGACGGCTCATTGAACGTTAAGTTACTCCCTGGAATGTCCAAACGCGAGATTATCTAATTATTAACAGACATTGAAACCGGGAGAGAACCACTTCTGCGGGTACCTGTGCAAAGGCACCAGTGTCATTTTCTCTAGCTTTGTGTAGGTGGTCGGGCCATATAAATTCTGGTAAGGTGTATTCCGAGAGAGGGGGAGTGGTTTCCCACCCTCCCACTACGCACATGTGGGTACACTTAATCTTTATTCCACCTTCCTCGTCCTTACTCCATTAGTATAAATATGATCTGCATTGTTAGTCGCATAGTCTTAACATGTCACTCTTTCGTTAAATAGGGTTGCCGGTGACGAGGTCAAATTTCGCATCCCCGTAGTTTTTTTTATTAAATGTTTTCCCACTCACCCCCATGCAAATTAGGGCACATTTGATCCACATTCTAGCTACTGCATCCTTATCCTATTAGTTTCATTATGCGAATAGCCCGGATAGGAGCACGGCGGCGGGGGGAAAGGGGGTAATAGACCTAGGATGGAGCTTCGTGGCACATTTCATTCCTCGTGACCTGTAACATTCCCTCCTATCAAAACTTGTTCAGTCAGTGTGGCACGGATGGCTGCCCGACCGGAAGTAGACACTCCAACAGCAGCCTAGGGGAAGGAAGCGCTCATTGGAGGGGGTGGGGGAATGACACTGTGGGAGTGAGAGGAAGGAGGATAGGGGATATAATCCCCCTTCTCTTCCTACGCCGAAGGGAACGCGGGGGTATTCGCCACACTCGCGGGAAATGTGTGTAGGCTTATTTCGCGAGGGTGGAATTCACTGGGAGTATCACCAACGATTGTGCTGTTTTGAGTGCATTTCAATGTTCGTTTAGTGCAATGGGGGCATCAATTTGTAGATAGTGGAACATAACTGAGGTAAAAAATAAAGGTGGCTTGTTTTCTTTATCAGTTTATTTATTACTACCGTTTAAAAGAGGGGCTACTAACGACTTCATATAAGGCGGGGATGTACGAACCTCGAGTTAAGGTTAGTTGTTTTTTGGCCAAAATAAATATTATTATTAGCACCTCGTCTTACTACCCGTTCGGTTTATACGCACTTAAGCTAATGTGTAATGGTAGGGTGATTGTGAGATGAAATGGAGAATCTACAGTTTAACGTGGAATCCGGACCACGGTGGAGGCTTGGCATTCCCCACATTCACAAGATGTCTTGTCAGAGGTGAAGGAAGGGTTTGGTAATCAGATAAATCTGTGCCGGGACTGAGGATGGAACCCCGGCCGCCAGCATAGGCCAAAATAAATAAAAAGTTTCCTTTGGTAGAAATATAGAGTTTAATTTTTTTCACATGGTGAGCTCAAGGTTTCTTGAATATCTGTCAAGAATGTCCTGCAATTCAAAGATAACTTTTTCTCTTTATTTAAAAAGTTTCTCATCTAATGACGCTATGTTCATGACAAATATTCAACTTTTTTTTTGTGATGCGTCTTACTACCTGTTCAGATTATATGCCTATGTACTAATTACACTAATGTACTAGGGATTAGAAAGGCTTAATTTATAGTCAGTGCACCCACATTTGCTTGGAGAGAGAGATAGTAGAAAACCATTTAGGAAAAAGGGCCCTCAGTGCGATCGACCGGGATTGAACCCTGCTCTCCCCGTCTTCGACAGTCTAGTCCACCGAGAGATTAGCACGTTAGACCATGCGGCCACTGAAGTAGGTTCAATAATTGTTGCTTTCATTATGTGAAGACAATTAAACTCTGTGCTTCTACTGGAGAAATATTTTTTCCATAGAGACGTTTAATTTATTTTCTTCATCTAGTAAGTTAATCTCAATAATCTCAACATCTCTTAATTATTATTTGTCATTGACATAGTGAAATTTGTACAGGACCGTCTATTTTTATTTAAGTTGTTTCTGTTCAAATTACACCATGCTCATAAAATAAAGAGCTGTTGTATGCAAGGGCACCCACAGGATTTTCCCCCACGAGGGGCAAACCGTGGGGGGCATGGAATACCCCCTAGTACGGCGGGATATCCGGGAGGGGGGGTCTTCCCACGGGAAATTTATTAAATTGAAGCCTCAACAGACGCTTTTAAGGCAATACTTGTTTCCTGAAAATAGGATAAAACATAAGAAAAATGTTTCAAATTCATCTATATTCGTGGGTGAGCATTTGACCTGGACGATTTGAATGGCGAATGCTGTTGGAATTGCTCATGCATGCACCAAACTATCAACCCTAAGGCCAGCAGACTGTTGGCTGGGGGCATTTTTTGGGTGCTAGTTAAGAATACTGTTGGGCGGAATTAGCCTACTTCTAATATCTAATAACCTCAGGATTTCAGGGGTGTTGGAGGGGCAATTGCCCTCCCTGCGTGGTACCCCTAGTCGTATATGCTATAAACTAAACTAAACTAAACTAAACTAAACTAAACTAAACTAAACTAAACTAAACTAAACTAAACTAAACTAAACTAAACTAAACGTATCTACTAAAGCAATATTTTATTTATTTCAGACGAAAATATTTTTTGCCTTTCCATTTCACTCTAATAACATAAGACTTTACGGAAATCGTTCAGGCACTTTCGTGTTTGAATCCCGACCGGCATTTGTTTGAGTATAGCACGCGTGCACCAGGTGTGCCCACCATGTTTCAAGTGTATGTCATAGCAGAGAACAGTGGCGGCTCGTAGAATGTGTCGTCAGGGGGTGAGCGCTTCCTCGCCTGCACGACAAGATACGTTTCTAGGAAACCGTCACCTTGCAATATTTGTTTATGGTGATGTGCATCTTACCGGTTAATTTCGTAACTTTATACTTATTCATGGGAAAAGGTTTTTGTTCAGGGGTGTTCAACCTTTTTATGTCCAAAGGCCTAAGTTTCTGTCTCTTGTTGGCTCGCGGGCCGCAACATTATACAGACAATATTCAGATTGAATACATATTAAAATATTCCTATCACTCAGTCCTATACACCAATACTCACACTAGGGACTCAGCCTGTCTCCGACAGATGAAATTTCGAATTTCTTGTGAAGTATTTTCTCGTGTTAATTTTTCCTTAAAAAAAAGTTTTTGTATCAGATGGTAGAGCGATTTGTATTATCTACGAGTTGTCATTTGGTGTTTTAAAGAACATTTGTATAAAAACTCTGCGTATAACCCGAACGGGTAGTAAGACAATAATAATAATAATAAAACGCAAAAAAAGTTTATAAAATAACGTAAAATACGTAAATAAAACCCGTACGGTATTTATTTTATTAATTGATTATATAAAATATATATATATCTGTGTTTGTCAATTTTTCTCTTGAAATAATGTTATATTCTTGAGCCAGCAGGCCATAAAAAATGTTGCTGTGGTTTGCAGACCCCTGGTTTAGGTAGTGAATATGTTAAAGGAATGCCCCATTCCTAGCGTACCCGTATCAGACCTAAACATGCCAGTCGAACACTTTGACACGTTTATATAACCTAATATTATTTTTTAATATAAGTTTCCCTAAAACACACGCGTGATGATAATTAATTTTAATGCCCTCAATTTTATGTTTAAATTTTAAAATGTTTCTATATTGATGTCACAAATATTTGACTTCCTACCACGTGTCCCTCAATGATACGTTTACATAATTATAATATTTATGTAGAGTTAAAAAAATGTAACTGGTTGATGTGACCCAGTAATTAATTGCAACGTAACAAGCTAAAAATTAATTCGTATTTAATCCATCTATTATCTTTCACTATTCTTACAAAAATTAAATTCTAGAAGGTTTTTAAAACTCAAAAGTATAATGATTGATAAAGTTTTATGTTATAAGCCCTTTTGTGTGAATTTATCCATGAAATAATTTATCTATCTGTCACAAACACCTATATTAACCTGAGCTGACGACTAGACGTCCCCGCAAAAGGTGGTCAAACTTTGTACAGCCTTGGGGTGGAGAGGTTTCCTTGCAGTTTTTTCATTATGTGATAATAGTTGTTGTCTGGATGCAGACTAATTGCACCTTTGTCTTAATTACCAGGTCCATGTTCTTGGGCAGGTGTAACCAACCTTTTAGCGCATAACAACGGGAGATTTGCACGAAATATAATTACTTCTGAACAATTTGTGTCAGCTACACACAATACATGTTCTTATCTTATACGTTCATGAATAAACCAAACGCAAAAGAATAAATACACAATTAAAATTAGTGCAATTATATACTGTATTATGTAACCTTATTTTGTACTGTTTAGTAATACAAATGAAACAATTGTTTTTAACAAACCAAAACGTACTAATTCAGCTATAAATTAAAATGCTTGGCATTATATTTTCATTATCTAATAAGTTTTAGGAAATACATGCGTTAATGTTATTTATGGTTTTCCTATAGGATGTTTGTATCAAGAGGGAATTTTCTGTCAGGGGTTTGGTTGTTGTGTCGCGAAGCTTGCGAGCAGTGGGTTGGGCTACTCATTGTATTGGTGTTAAGAGGAGCAGAGGGTAAGTGAAGTGCACCAGCATGTGTACCTAAATGCTCCTTTATATAAGCCTGGGAAGAGAATGGAAAAGCCTTCACGCCTTTATAGTGTTGGGCTCACAATCAGGGGTGGTTCAGAGGGGGAAGACGGAAAGGGGAAGAGAGGAGGGGAGGTGGGGTCGGGGAGGATATTTTATTTACCGTTATGGGTTGTGATGCTATCAATCAGGCTTCTTCATAGGAAGATGAAAGAAGTAGAGGTGCATCACCATTCGTAAGAAAATTGTTATGATTTTTTAGTATAAGGTGTGGAGAGGAATGGAGGTAGGAGGAGGGGAAAAGAGGTGAGGGAAATATAGGGTGGCAGGTGGGGGTGCATAGTCGTACAGTTTCATCAGAGCATCTGCATTCTTTATTCACGGCTATATCCATCTAGGTTGGCCGTATTTTGTGTTGAGATTTCATTGGCTTAAAATTTTAATTATTCCTGAGAGTAGTATCAATTACACTGTCGTATTTCTTTTATAAGAGAAACATATTTATTTAATAAAATGTGTAGTAAAAATTGTTTTTATTGCATTACATCACATCACATCACATCACATATTATTCATAGTCTATACAATATGTGTTATTATAAAAATGGATGTCAATCATTTCAAAAAGAGATACGAGTGGACCGTGAAACTTTTAAAAATTGAAAGAAAAAACACATTCATGCTACAGCCTAATTGTAGAGTATGTGTCTTAATATTGGATAGTTAATTATTTTTTAACTTCTTTGCATTAAAATATATTTTCAAATATGGTCAACATTGCATAATATTTATTTCATTATTATAACTCCCATAAATTATAAAATGTGACAGTGTGATATCGGCTTGAGAACGCAGTAAATAAGAATTCATCTTTCTAGCAATTTTGTCGTGATCTTCTGTCGAAACCACGCAAAATAATATTATTAAACGTTGAATTTCTGCTGCTAATAGTAATCCTGCATCTGTTGCAGAAAGAGAGCGACAGAGAAAGAAAGTTGATGCACTTTCTCTTGGGAACCGGGAGAATACAGCCTTCTCAGACTTTAGAGAAATAACATTTTATTTACCACCATGTATAAATAATAAGAATGACATGTCATGTGAAACAGAGTTTCTTTTTGTGGGGTATATCTTTTGTGTTATTAATTAAAATTCAAGTTAGGTTTTTTTAAATATAAATACTATTATTATTAGGATCAGATACCGCTGCTGCACCCGATCGAAAGTTGATGTAGCTCCACGCTTTATTTTTTCATCACCGCGTCTTACTACCCGTTCGGGTTATACGCCTACGTACTAATTACATTAATGGGTTAGGAATTAGGAAAGCTAAATTTAGAGGAAATGCGCCCATATTTGCGTGAAAGTAGAGTGGAAAACCATTAAGGAAAACCACCCTCAGTGCACCCGACTGGGATCAAGCCCCGATCTCCCCATCTTTAGCAGTCTAGTCTAACAGAGAGTAGCGACTCAGACCATGTGGCCACCGAAGCGGGTAGCTCCACACAAATTAATAGATTGATTTATTATGTATAATGTGACCCGCTCCGGTGACCACGTGGTCTAAGGTGCTACCTCTCGCAATAGACTAGACTGCCGATGATAGGGAGATCGTGGTTCAAACCCGGTTGGGTGTATTGATGGTGGTTTTTCCTAAATGGTTTCCCCACTCTTTATCCAGGCAAATGTGTATACACTTCCTCTAAATTCAACCTTCCTCATCTCTAACCCATTAGTGTGATTATCACATGAGAGTTTTTAACCCGAATAGATAGTAAGACGGGGTGCTATATATATAATGTTTTTTCATATTTATAGGACCAAATTAGTATAATTGGTTAGTATTTTTTTTAAATCATTGCGTCTTATTATTATTTATATTATTATTATTATTATTATTATTATTATTATTATTATTATTATTATTAGCACCACGTCTTACTACCCGTTTGGGTTATACGCAATACGCACTTACGCTAATGTGTAATGGTAGGGTGATTGTGAGATGAAATGGAGGACCTACAGTTTAAAGTGGAATCCGAACCACGGTATTGGCCTGGCATTCCCCACATTCACAAGAGGTCTTGTCAGAGGTGAAGGAAGGGTTTGGTAATCAAATAAATCTCTAGCCGGGACCGAGGATTGAACCCCGACCGCCAGCATAGAAGTCTGACACCTTACCCCTAGACCGCCAGGTCACCGACCATTGCGTCTTAGCTACAGCTTGGTTTACACGCATAATTATACAGAATGTTCCATAACATGTGAGACCCACTTTATTGGTGAATAGGAGACAAAAACAACGAGATAAGTTCATATAAACATGTGTTCCATTTGACCTTGTTTCCAAGTTACAACCAAGTGATTCCATTAAACTCTTTGTACACCACACTCTAAATCTCTCGACCTGTTGACTAGGTATGTTATATGGGTTATTCCTGATTATTCCAAATACCTGGTATTTTTGAAAGGGGGCGTCATTATACAATATTACGACTTCAGGCTTGCAATTAGGCTGAAGGTGGCCATTTTGTGCACTTCCTTAAGCAGCTCCACACTATTGGAGTAGGTATAAACATGCGGCTATAGCGCAGAAACACCTGCCTCAGTTGCGTAGTTAGCTAACGCTCTAGTCGTGATGAGCTAGACTGTTGAGGACGGGAATATTTAGGTTCGAATCTCGGTCAGTTGAATAGTTTTCAAATCTCCCTCCACGCGAATGCGGGTTCACTTCATCTAAATTCAACCATCCCGATTCCTAACCCTTTAACTTAATTAGTACTTATGTGTTCAACCCGAACGGTTTGTAAGACAAGGTGATAAATAATAATAATAATAAAAAAAATAATAGAGCTCGGGAGCAAGGTCAAATGGGACACGTATCTATATTACAAATTTTCATAATTATTTCCTCCCTATCCACCACTGAGGTGGGTTTCGCATGCCATGGTACACACTGCAAACTAATTACGCTAGTTGGGTAGAGAGAAGGAAGGTACAATTTAGAGAAAATGTACCCATATTTGCGTGGAAGGAAAGTGGGGTAGATATTCATGAAAAAACAGCCTCAGTGGGATTCGAGTTCTTAGCTTTCCCGTCACCGGAAAAACAAGTCCAGATGAGTTTGCCGTAGAGACCACGTGATCACTGATGGGAGTAATTTTTAGGTGACATACTGTAGTTATTAATAAGAAACTTGGTCGCTTTGTCCCCCCATCATCATTGCGGAAAATGTTGAGTGATCATTCAGATACGAAAACACTGCACACATTTATGGCGTATCTTGGTGGTGACCTGGTGGTCTAGGTGTAAAGTGTCGGACTTCTGTCCTGAAGTCCGGGGTTCATTCCTCGGTCCCGGCACAGATTTATCTTTTTACCAAACCCTTCCTCTACCTCTGACAAGACGTGTATTAATCACAACTTGGGAATGTGTGGAATTCCAGGTCTCCATCATGGTTCGGATCCCACGTTAAACTATAGGTCCTACATTTCATTTCACTATCACCCTATCATAACATATTAGCGTAAGTGCGTATAACCCGAACGGGTAGTAAGACGCGGTGATAATAATACTTCCATACTTACCTTACGCGAGCCGGGAGCTGAGTTGGACTTGCTACTATGAACGCTCTTAACCTTTTCAATTTGAATTAATAAAATACAGAAACAAACATTATAAATAAGTTGATGGACTTTAGGTTAAGAAACATTCTATTACAAGAAGATTTTATTTATTTGCATCCGAGAAATTAATAAATTAATATTCAAATACTCCTTATGAATTTGTTAGTGATAAAACAGGTTTTTCTGAAACCATACAATCCCATGCGAAATATAAATAAGACAGTTGAGAGGAGACGTCCCCGTATTTTTCAAATTTGATTTTATGGATGCACGTCTTGCTACCTTCTCGGTCGGTCTATCAGAAACTTCCGCCAATTTTAAATCACAAATCAAGGGAGAGTTTGAAGAAATGCATTATAACTCGTCTGGAGAGAATTATAAATACACAGAATCACACCTGCTTTGGTGGCCGCATAGTCTAAGACTCTCGTGTTAAACTAGACTGCCGATGACGCCCGTTTACAAGTGTCATTTTTCAATTAATTTAAATTGAAAATTGAATTGTGGTTCCCTCCATATGGACATTCCCGTAATTACAATGATTTGCAACCTCTGTATTAGATATCAGTTTTATTATTAGTGTTAATCAAAATTGTTAGCTGCAGATCACTTGACTTCACGCGTGAATATATTAATATTAGTACCGCGTCTTACTACCCGTTTGGGCTATACGCACTGACGCTAATGTGCAATGGTAGGGTTATTGTGAGATGAAATGGAGGACCTACAGTTTAACGTGGAATCCGAACCACGGTGGAGGCCTGGCATTCCTCACACTCACAAGTTGTGTTTAACACACGTCTTGTCAGAGGTGAAGGAAGGGTTTGTCAATCAGATAAATCTGTATTGGGACCGAGGATTGAACCCTGGACCCCAGCTCAGAAGCCCAACACCTTACCCCTAGATCGCCAGGTCACCGTGAATATATAGCTTTTGCATCTCACAGATACTTTTCTTCCTATAGTAGGATTCTATTAGAAATATTATTTGTCATTTAAAAAGTTACTAAACACTACTTTAATATATTCATACGTCAAGTCAAGGGATCTGCATCTGTAATTTATTGATAGTACCATAACCTATAAAATAACACTAATAATATAATAAAATGTTATCAATATTGACCACAGCAAAAATACGTTTATCTTTATTTTCTAAAACGTTTCTTTGTACCGGAATCCCACTATACCATGTTCTTACAAGAGTTGTTGGAAGGACTCATTTTCAAGGCGAAGGTGGTGTTGACTCTATGCACCTGCCTAGTTGAGTAACTCTTGAAGTTGTCGTGTGCCCGGTAATTGCACGTAGCAGGCAGCAGCTGTACCTCGCCAAGGGAAGACGGAAGCAAACACAACACAGGGGGGNAGAAGACCATCTGCCCTGATCAACACTTTACTATTCTGTCTGAAAGTATTTATCGGAGATTATTTAGTAAAATATATACTGGTTCGTACGATGAAGTTTACAAATGTACAGTTTTTTTTTCAATTTATTTGAGATATTGAACGTGCTCTTTCTGGGCCGACTGATTATATCTCTCCCCATAGAACTTATAAGCCAACTTAAGTACAGAACTGACACAAAATCCAGCCTCCAGCCGTCAATTTATCGGTATTAAAGGGAAAACCCACATTTCACCATTGATCTATTTTTCGGTCATACCGAGAATTGAACCCGAGATTCTTATTCAAGTAGAAAGACATTCTACTGACATAGATAAGTTGCTGAACTGTACGTATGTAGCCTATTCTATACATTTAAGTCCAGTAGAAACCCGCTATACCGTGTCCCGGTAGTCCAAAGTTCCAAATAATCCATACACACATTTTGGAAAACAAGGGGGTTGGTTTGGGGGTGGGGCTACAAACTAAGTCAATTGAAATATATTTTTATTGATAACAAACTCAAATTTAAAAGAGGATTGTAAGAAACTAGTGAGATAAGAATTTTTTTTAAATATTTTCGCCTACCTGTTGTAATTAACAAAATGTACTTTCCTGTAACTAGAAATACAGTACCGTAAAAAGATGTACTGTAGATATAAAACTACAGTACATATTATTTGCTTTACATAATTCAAATGAATGTAAATTTCAATAAATTAATTCAACTGTGATTTAAAATTTTTGAAAATACTTTGTCACCCTGTGGAACTTCCCTTATTCTCACGATTAATCCAAATTTTCGCTAATCTAAACAATCTTCGGTCGCTATTAGTTCAGATTAACGAAGTTTTACTGTATGCATGAAAAGCGCTTGTGGGGGGGNCGGGGGGGGGGAGATGATGAACCATTATAATCATGGAAATCAGCCATATCTGAATCATGTTCGAATAGATGAAAAAATGAAACTTTGACACGGGAATCGAACCCGGGACCTTTGGTTTAGCCCGTCATTGCTCTACCGGCTATTCTTATAGGAAGTGTACCTGCATTTGCTTTAAAAAATGATTGGGAAACCATAAGGAAAGAACTACCTGGGTAAATGTGGCCAAGATTTGAAACTTGACCTCCCTGTAATCAGAAGTACAGCCTATTGCTAGGCATGCGTTTCAAACCGTGTGACCACAAACGCGGAAAATACGTATCCAAACCATACGGTTCTTGGATTGGACTATGCGGCGGGCAACAGCCGAGGCCTTCCAAAACTCTCTTTTATTAAAAGAAAAAGTTTATTTCTATTGTAAAATACGGTTGATGACATCATTATATTCTAATTAAAGTAATTATTATTATCAGTGCACAATAAGGCTTTATCAGAAAACACTGGGCTATTTATCAAACCAAACCAACGAACCTTGTCTTCATTAAAGAAGTGCAGTACAAGTTGTGCAGGTGTGCGGGCACTGGGCTGGTTTACCCTGCCTCCCCTCCCCCTGCCAATTACTGGGTATGTTTAGCCCTTCCACTCGGTTAGAAAGGGGTTAGAAGGTTTTTTTTTATAACAAGTGTGGTTTCTGATCCTAGACTAGCGATAACAGTTCAAGATTCTAATGGTGCTTTCGTGTCTGAGATACATTATTACGTAAGAAAGTTTTTAATACAAGAAATAGGTTACACGGCTTGATTATTAAAAGTAATTAGTTCTTAAATTCTAGCATGTTGACTACCCACAGTAAAACTGGATTATAGAGGAAATATAAATTACTATGTTGCCTCAATAGTATGTAATCGAGTCCCTTGCATACTCCTGAATATTTCGAACTAAACCTATGGCGAATCCAAGGTTTTCAATTTTGAATTGAATTTTTTAATTCTTTGTTAATAAGCTCGAATTGAAATTGAATATAATATTTCATAGTGAAAATGTTTCGTATTGATTTTGAATCTTTCCTCAATAGCTCGAACTGAACTTTAATAAAATATTTTACAATTGAAATGTTTCGAAACCGAATCATTGATTGGTAGCTCCCGAATTGAATTTGAATCGAATATCTTACAGTGAAAATGTTTCGAATCGAATCCGGGATACATTTGGGTTTGGAATTTCGAATTGAAAACTTCTTTGTTCTTACCTTTTTAACATAGCTAGATGTCTACCTATTTAATAATTGCCTTAAAAGTAATATGGATGTAATTTGAATTTGATACGGTTCATTTGTTCGACAGCCAGCACTCGACAACGGGATCAGACGCTTTCACTCTTTTCTTTCTTCAACGTTACAACTAATGCATCTTTCGGAAATTGCGAATTCAGTAATCATTATTTGTTTGTAAGTTTTGAACCAGTCGTTCAAGAAACAGTGATAGGCCTATTACTAATTTTTTTTAAACTTTCGACTAAAGTACTAGTTTTAGATAATGTTATATTTTAACTTTATTTTGATATTTTCATCTCTTAAAATGTAGTCTTAACATTCAATATATTTATTCTTTATATTAAATTTTTCTCCAAACACTTAGGTTCCAGCTGTTGAATAAATAAAATGTAGATTGAACTGTATTTAAATTTCTTATAACATTTCCAGTTATGACTAATCAAAGTTATTTTTGCCATACTCAAATATTTTTTGGAAAAACATATTTACGAGTATAAAGGTCTCAAAGAGTAACTTTCACTGGTGTATCTTTCTTACACGATCAACTAAAATTTCCAAAAAATCAACCAGTTACCGACCTTTGGTGTAATTGTTAATCAAATAAACTTGGAAGACTATATAATACTTAAATTTGTATAATTAAATCTTTTTTATAATCGAAATCGGTTTATTTTAAATAAGTCAAAATATTATAAAACTTACCTCAGGAATAATCACTTTGTAAGTGTAGCATCGCTAAAAATTCATCGGTACAATATAATCCCACGTCCCATTAATTTGAGTAGCGCCTTCAAGACAGAGTAGTGGCAGCCCGCAAAACAGTCATGGGGAGCTTATCCTCTATCTCTCAGTATTTCAACCATTCGCTGGTAGAGTATTTTCAGTGAAAAAATGAACATATAATATTTTCTGTTGCTAGTATCTACAATTTGTGGTTTATTTCAGTGCATGGACTCAACTGCGATATTGTATTTACGTCAGTCATTTCAAACAGCTTTGTATAGCCATATCTATATAAGAATAAATTTTGGTGACTGTCAAAATATGTACTATAACAAATTACACATAGGACATACTATATTGGTACGTCAATTATTAATAAGATTTGCAGCTGTCACTTTTTATTGATTGAATTAATACCTACACAATAATATTAATAATTTAGTAAAGTTATAACAAGGTTGAGCAAATAAAAGTTTGTATTTAAGTTTATTTCTACCAGGCAAACAATAGAAGTTGTGAAGGGTGGTATTAGGCTTTAACGTCTTATTTTCGTTCCCTTTTGTTTGTTAATTATTTCTTCCTCCCTCTTACGGAACTAATTGTATTAGTTTTATCATTTTGATAAAATTTAAATTTGTATTTCTATTTAGTGGCCGCTTTTGTGTCGACACGTCCTGGAACCAATTAATTTATATGTGCTCTGCATTCTGGCTATCTACATACTTATTTTAATGTGGTAGGGATGAGAAAGTTAGAATTTTTCAGGAAATATAAACGTATTTTCGTAAAGTTTAAAGTGAGAAACCATCCAGGGAAAATACACCCTCGGTATACCCAATCGGAATTCGAACCTCGATCTCCACGTCAAAGGTAATCCATTCTCATGCGATAGTGGCACCTTATACCATGCAACCCACGAAATTGATAATGGCTAATTACTAGTGCCCGGATTTTGATGACCTAAAAATGATTTTAAAAAAATACCTATAAATTCTAAAATATTACTTTAAATTCCCCATATTTGCAATATTTATGCATTTACAAAATATTTATAGTATTTAAATATATACATACTCAACATAGATTCTTTAAAATAACTCATATGCCTAAAAATGACACAAATCCAGAAAATTTGGCCTAAAATTTCCAAATGACAAAAAGACTAAAAAAAAAGACCTATCAAATATACATTTATATCACAAGAGAATCCTCAAAAGTGTTTATGTACTGGTCAGCATTGTATGTGATGAAAAAAAGAAGATAGGTCATCAAAACTTGGATTCTGCTAAAAACATGTGTTTATAGAAGCGTAGAGCTTGTTGGTATTACTCTATAAAGGAGTTTCGCCATATTAGTCTTACTATCCTGAAATTAAAACGGTTCTGGTAAAAAAGGCGTATTGATATCATGATCAAAAGTAATGGAGATAAATTCAAATATGTTTTATTTTTCATATTTCACATGAACCTAATATAAAATTAATGTATATAAAGGTTATCTTCTTTAAATAACTTAATTTTGTATTTATTTTAGATATTTAACATGCAATCTTTAAACAGACTGATTATATAAAAACACGAAGATTTCTATGAGAGAGAGTGAAAGGACGTTCCAATTTTGTAGGGAAAGGTATTTTCACAAATCTTAAGAGGTTTTTTTTTTACATGCTACATTTGAGAGGATTTGTTTACTTTCCACATTTGACATGAGGACCAACGACTCTACTTTCCCTCTGAAGGAAGTTGTGCCACGGATTTATATCGCTTAGGAAAAATCCATCAACCACGGTTGGGTTTGAACCAATAAACATTGGGTCCAGAGGCGAGAACTCTGCCCCGGCACTACATAGGTAGACTTTTAATAGTTGAATTCCAGCACAAAAACAGAAACGAGACACCGTACCATTAGTTTACCTCTTCATTCAAAGAGAACGAAGACAATTTCAAAGTCGCCCTCCATTTGTGATCAATCTGAATTCAATAAGAGGGCGCTCTTTAATCCAAACTTAAGGCGGCCGTCTCGGTCAGTGAGACAATATCAATTGCTGTCAGGTGACATGGCTTAAAATACAACAGTATTTGTCTGAAACTACTTCTCTGATTTGTCTAAGCTTATACTTCCGTTCACCCTTTACCTACAGCCACACTTTGTCGTGCCACTAAGAAAGAGGAGAAAGAAAAGTTTGAAAATTATCTCAAGGTAAAGAGGAAAGCTCGCTGCTAGTTTTTCAAATATCTTAAAATATTTAAAAAATATTTTTTGTTTTGAGCTTATAAAAAAATTGTTAGACGAAGGCTATAACCCTTTTTCATCGAGGCTAGTCTAATCTCTCCACAAAAATGCTTAAAAATTCGTTAAAAATGAACTATTGTTACATTTTTACATATTTTTTCTATCAATAAAGCTCAAATTATAGGATTAGAAAGGGAATGTAGACCTGCTGGAATCTTTCTACTTTATTTTGCCTTGAACCGTATTTTTAAATAACGCATCGTATAATTAAATATTAAGTTAGAGCTGAAAGTCTGCACGAAAATTTCTCACATACCTAGGTGGCGACCCAATTATGCTTGGGCTTCATCTTACTTGATTATGTATTTAATTAATATCGCGTTTAAACTTATGAGTTTTAATATTCACATATAGAGCTGGCATATTATGTTCTTCATATGAAAATTGAACTAAACCTAATCGTTTTTAATTCATCTCTGTGAAAACAAGCTAACAGTTTCACGAATTATAAATATTTTGGTTATGCACGAAATCGAATCCAAGACTCTTAGCTCAGTGGACAGACGCAATGCCGAATGAGCTAAGGTGTTTGACATTTATTTGCATGAGTAACATTCTGTTGTTCAAACCTTTCCGGGAAAAAGCCCACTAGTTTTCAGAGGATTTAGTTTCATACCTAATCTTAGCTCGTTTAAATATCATATAGCTCCATCTCCTTCTTGAACTCCTTATGAATCACATGAGAAGTTTAAAGTGACGTCATCACCCTTGGAAACATTTTGAAGGGGGGGTGGGGTAAGAGGGAGGGGGTCTAAGCGAGAAGGAGAAAGTCAAGGTCATAATCTGTCTACAGTCTGTTTGAGTGTGTGGCCATTTAATTTGTTAAATGCCCGGTCAGAAAGGTCTGGAACACACAGTGAGACGAGATGTACCCGTCACGTAGGACAACCTTGGAGCTCATGCCCCGTACAAACGGACGGTGTTCCTACATGTTTCAGTAGATAAACTTGTAATGTAATAATGATGGCACCCACTTCAGCGGTCGATTGGTCTAAACTGCAATGTTTCCCAACCTGGGCGGTATATCCTCCCCCCCCCCCACTCAGGGGGTTGTTTTTAATTTCACGGAGGCGGTAAAGTGGAAGCGGGCTTTTTTTTAATGAATATTAGAGCAATAATTTTAGTTTAATAATGACAGGAAACAAAAGTTTCTTAAAATTATCTTAATATGTATGTCCTATAATTTTGAAAGTACGTTTAATTATTTATATTTATAAAAATTTAACATAACTTGTGTTTTAGTCATAAGGATTATTATGAGCTATGCCACGCAATATGTACTTATACGTAATAATGTTTTTTTATTTGCAATTATTATATATGAATGTACAATGGACATGAATTGGAGGTTATTATAATTGGTTTTCAGCATGCTTTTAGCATTTATCTTTGGGAGGGGTCGAGTGATGGGGGTGGTAACCATAATCTAACTATCAGAAGTGGGAGCAATGCTAAAAAAAAGTTGGGAACCAGTGGTCTAAAACCCTGGTTCCCAAAACCATGGTTGCGACCCTAATGAGGGCCATAAGAATGTTCCTAAGGGTCACAGGAAGGTCTCGAAATTTTATTGAATATTACCATTACATACATTTCATTAAACTGGGACGTTATGAACAGTCACTGCAATACAACAGTGTTGAAACAAAGTTTGAAACCCTCTTGTACTCGGAATTTTCGATACAGCTCATGGTTAAGCTCGTAAAGTTGAAAATGTTCTTTTCCCTGTTATGGCAATATAACTTACCTATGTTAACAAGGTTTTTTTTAGGTCTTTTACCAATCAAAATCCTTAGAATAATTTGTATACCACTCAAACTACAAAATGAAGCAGCATCATGGTTGTCACTGAAAAGCTCTGTTTTTGTCACTTAGCCCATTTTTTCACGGTAACACATTGTGTAGTTTTATATTTGTAAGATTAAAAAGTTACTAAAATTGATTCAATTTAGTTGATAATATTAATCGATACAAAATATAATGTCAAAAGAACCCTCACAAAAAATAAAACAGCATTATAGTAGCCACTGAAATAGTATTCTTTACTCACTTACCGAACATTGTAACTAAGTCACATTTTCATATAAAAATTGTTCTTTGTAATTTGTTTGATTATAGAGTTATTGAAATAATACCGTATTTCTTAGACTAATTCAATTATTTTATTTAATAAACACAAATATGAAAATAATAGGAAATAGAAACTAGAGGTAATGTAACTTTATGTTGCCAGACTGGGAAAATATTATATTTAGGGTCGCAATCAAAAGTTTGGAAAACACTGTCTTAGACCATTCTGCCACAGAACCAGATATGTAAAAACTATTTATCAACAAATCATTACATAATCATAGATCATTTCAACATAGTTTTTAAATGAACCATTTCGTTTTTTGTTTTGACTCAGTTGTATACAGATTTTTTTCCACAAACAAATTCATGAGTTTTTAAATAATTTATAATTTTATGTAGCTCGAAAATATTATTTTGCTAACACACTCCTGTGTTAATAGTTTACTCGATATTATTGACTTAAAATGTATTATTTAAATAAAAGAGAATGTATAGTTGAATTTATTTCAAAGTAAATTTTCCTTAAAAGTTAGGTTTACAAACGTATTAATGTTATTATTTTTATTATTATTATTATTATTATTATTATTATTATTATTATTATTATTAGAACCACGTCTTACTACCCTTTCGGGTTGTACGCACTTGTGCTAATGTGTAATGGTAGGGTGATTGTGAGATGAAATGGATGACCTACAGTTTAACGTGGGATCCGAACCATGGTGGAGGCCTGGCATTCAACACATTCACAAGTTGTGATTAATACACGTATTGTCAGAGGTGAAGGAAGGGTTTGGTAATAAGATAAATTTGTGCGGGGACCGAGAATTGAACCCCCGGAACCACAGCACAGAAGTCTGACACCTTACCCCTAGACCACCAGCTCAACTTTACAAACATAAAAAACAACATGGGTATAGTATCGAACGCCAGCATCCCAAGTAAAAGCCATTCATGTAAGGCCACACCTAATTCTTCCAGTGATGTATAACTTTTTTTTCCCTTTAAATTTACATTTTACAATTGTTGTTTTTCTGTACACATTTTGTTTTTAGACTTGAGAACGTGCAACACAATCTGCGTGATTTGTAGGTCTCCACATGTTTACAAACTACCTAGACAGTTTCCCTTTCCGTATTTAAATGCCAAATTCTAGAGTGATTTATTTAAACTCATTTAAAATTTAAATTACTACAGTTCTGTTTTTGTTTCAGTGGTATTAAAAAAAAATCCCACGTTTTTGTTTTAGTTTAAGTAAGACCTTCAGATTTGAAAAATAAATCACTTTTGAAATAGACACATATGTTCACCTCTCTTTTTATTGCAAAAAAGATTTATGATGAATTTATATCTTAAAACGAGAGTTGACCTTTAATCAGATTGTTTTCAAAATGTCCAGAAACTTTCAGAATAGGGTCACCTCCAAATCAAAGATAATACAAAGCAATCACAACTTTTTAATTTGAAGAATAAACTGATAATAGAAATGTACAAGAAAATATTTAATACTCGTTTTACCTCGTATTTTTTTTTAAACTTGAGATTTTTTTCACCAACCACGTCTTACCACCCGTCTTGTTGACACACATTTTAAAGGTAAAACGTTTAAGAAATATCTAGCTGCATATGCATGGAGGGAAAGCTGTAAACAATTTAGGAAAACTAGACTTCATTACACCCGACCGGGATTCGAACCGTGACCTCCCCCTAAACTAGCAAGGCAGATTAGATAAGTTCGACATTTAATTAACTTAGCATCCTATGGGAGGGTGCATCGGTGGGCACGTGGACTAAATGTAAGGCTCGTCTAGTCTGGTTTGCTGGTAATGAGTAGGTCTTGGCTTGAACCTCGACCAAGTGTATTGAAGGGTTTTTTCATAATAGGTTTCTCGTTCTCTCTCCATGCGAATGCGGTTAATTTTCCTCTTAAACTATATCTTCCTCATTAAACCTCCATTAGCGTGATTAAATAGCTGTGACCCGGACGGGTAGTAATATGTAGGCCTAGTGGAAAAGAAAACAATTACCTGGCAAAGGTTATGAGATATCAGCTGTTTAATTGACTATTCGTGGGGTCAAACATACTCCCCCACCCCTCCTTTCCCCCTGCCACGTCAATATACCCGTTCGGAATGTATCTAACGCTAATGGGCTAGGGATGAGGAAGGTAGAGATGAGAGAAAGTGTACCTGCATTAGAGTGGAAGGAGTATAGGAACCTATTTCTGAAAAAAAAAACCTCAGTACACTCGACGGGGATTCGAAGCCCGGAAATTCAGTCCAATGCGAGAATGACACGTTTGACCATGTGACCACTGATGCCAGCCAAACATACTTAAACAAGAAGAATTGCACCGTCATTTACTCTGGAAAATTTACCTTAGTGCAACCTGTCTGTGAGATTATCGCCGCCGCCCTGGGACGGAATCAGACGCACTACCTTACCTCACTTCCGGTACCCCGAGCCTGTTGTTATGGCTGCGTAAAGAAGAGGCTGGTGTTTACACGAGCGGTCACCAACCCCGGACACCACGCGTGCCACAAAGTGGCACCTTCGGACCCCACACACCCGCGGCACGCGACAACGTTATCCAAAACACTATTACCGAGCTTACCTTGACAGGTTACACTATGGTTCAGCTTATAAGATAGGACCATACTATAAAAGGTCAAGGTAAGACTACTACCTTTCAAGATGAACAGAGTGTATACATGCTAGCAATATCACGCCGCTTTTAATAACCCCCTTGTAATTAACTGTCGGTAATTACGCATGTTAGTTATTATAGTTGGCTGTAGCACGTTATATCACACAGCGAAGATGTTTAGCTCATTTTATTAAGCATATTTTATTATTATAATTATATAATTACATCATGCTTGGGACAAGGTTTCTTTCAAATCGTATTTATGGTCACTTAGTATAAGGCATCATTCTCGCTCTAATCTCGTTCAGAGGCACCGTTTTTTTTTTTTTCAAACCCTCAATTCCATTCAAGCTGTATTAACCTATACTTTTAGCTATCCTTCCCAACCATTCAGATTAATTTGTTTTTAAATTATTAAGTTTATAACTGTGGACTTAATTTAAGGGGAAGAGAGAAGGAAGTATGTTATGTTTAGAGGGAATACACCCTCATAAGCCACCCTAAGTGCCTCCGGCTAAGTTTCGCGTCAATTGCGAGCTCGTCGCCTTATATCGTGTCACTGGTCTTTATAGGCCTACTAGCTATATTTAAGGTAGATTTTATATAGTCTTACCTACTTTATTTCTTATTTTAGCTTGAATTTATGAAATCCCACCGTTTTAGTTAAACCATCATGGGAACAGGCCTATCCAAGCTGAGGGAAGGCGTCATTATAGTCTTGTCTGGTTTGCTGGTGACCAGGAAGGTTGGTGTTCGAGTCCCGGTTGGTTCTGCTTCACTATTATTTTTTTCTCTATTAAAATGTTATTCGACACTTCCTCCAAATTCTACCTTCCTACTACATACCCTCATACCCGGATGGGTAGTAAGACACGAGAGCATTCTAAAAACAAACCAATTAAAAAGTGAACCTTTTTGTGTTTTTTTAACTTTTGTAAACGAACTTAATAATTATGATGCTTCAACCGTAGTTGAGATACTTTGTTTTGATAAGACAAATAAAATTGTATGTGCGTCACTGTCTGAAAAAAATTATTTACAAGATACTACCTCACCTCGCCCTTTTCCCCTGTCAAAGAATCTTACCACCCTTTAGGGTTGTATGCATACAATAATTTACTCTAGTGACCTAACTAGTGATGAAGAAGGTATACAGTGACCTGGTGGTCTAGGGGCAAGATGTCGGACTTCTGTGCTGGAGGTCCGGGGTTCAATCCTCGGTCCCGGCACAGATTTATCTGATTGCCAAACCCTTCCTTCACCTCTGACAAAACGTTTATTAATCACAACTTGTGAATGTGTGGAATGCCAGGCCTCCCGTGGTTTGGATCCCACGTTAAACTGTAGGTCCTCCATTTCATCTCACAATCACCCTACCATTACACATTAGCGTAAGTTCGTACAACCCGAACGGGTAGTAAGACGCGGTGCTAATAATAATAATAATAAAGAAGGTATAATTTTTTTAGTATTGGAGTAAGTCCTATAATTGTTTGAGGATAGGGCAGTGGAAAGTGGGGAAGAGGTGTCCCCCTATAAATCTTTGTAGCTCATCGCGCCCCAAAGGGGAGAGGGGAATGTTAAAAAAAGAGAGCACCTTTATAAAAAGAGATAAATATCGATAGCAATATGGTATATTAAAATTGCAGATTGTTATGGATCTGGGTAAGTGTTAGTCCAGCACCTTATCTCAGTAGCGTATCTGCTTACTGAATTATGGGTCCCGGGTGCGATTCTTTACATGGCAAAAAAAAAGTATCATTGGTGAAATGTGGGTTTCCCCTTTCACAGTGATGGATTAATAGCTGAAGGTTGGGTGTTTGGCTTGTTCTATTATATAGGATAGTTTATATGATCAGGAAGTGCACTTTAAATACCCCAAATAAAAAGAAACAGTGGTACCTGCAGAAAAATTTATATAGGAAGCCCATTATTTGAAAACTGCAGACTCATTTTTCCACAATGGCATTTGTAAAAATATCATAATTGGTTTTTATATATTTAATCCATTTATTTAATAATGTAAAGATAAACTATACAGCAACTCATAAGGAAGTATTATTGTACTATTCTGAAACCTTGTAGTTAATAAATCAAATGAAACACATTAATAATACAATGCCAAATTTTAGTGACTTTCAATCAATGTTGGTATTTGATCGTGTTTTTACTATATAGTTCAGGGTTAACGAGGGTTGAGTGGTTAAAAAAATACTAACAGATCCCTCTCAACCTTGTTCCTCAAAACTTCCCATCAAAGTGGAGGGCTTAAAAAAATAATTTAATCCCCCTTCTGGCACAAGTTTGGGATTCTCCCTAGAGGCAGAGTTAGGTGTTTCACACGGCCTACAGCAACAAGGTGGGATGGTAGGTATTGCTAGTTAAGATCAGTATTAATTTTTACAGTTTATAAGACAAAACATTTTTCGGCAAATTAAATTCAAATATTGAACCAGTAGAAATTTTCTACACATACTAAGTTAATCTCAAAAGTTTATGAGTATTTTCTCTCGCTTGTAGAAATTGGTCAGAAAGTGCACGTAAAATACCTCAAATAAATAAATAATAATAATAAAGCAATTGACGTAAAGCTTTTTAAATAAATAGAAAAGGTTATCAAGTTTTAAGCTACTCTTGACAGATATTTAACAATTGTCGGTATCACCCTGTGAAGAAAACTAAATTTTGTGTTTTTACTGAAGCAATATTTTATTTATTTTGACAAAAAAAGTGTTGTTATAAAAACTATAAATGGTACGGAGCTCCCCACGAACTTTCTCTCTCTAGCGTTTAAAAATTGAGATATTTACTCAAAATTCGTAACACAATATAAACTAGCAAACTCGAGAACAAATTGCGTTATACATTCTTAAAACTTTTTTTTTACTTACGGTTTTAAATTTTATTATTCTATTTAAAAATATTAACGTCTTCATTAGTATATTTAGACCAATAAAAAATATCAATATTGGGTCCTCAAGGGTCAGCACTTCTTATTAAAATTTTGATTTCCGATTAAAATATTTGGCATTTCACTAGGGGATGCGCATCTTATGGTTATCGTATTGCTACTAAATTTCTCTTTTATAAATTTTGACCAATAAAATAGGTAATTATTGAGTAATGAGTCTAAAATTAGGGAGATAGATCATAGTTGTACCAGAGGCAGATCCAGGACGGGAGAATGGGGGGCGCGCGCGCCCTCCTTCAAGAAATTAAATCAATGTTAAAGTCACTACTAGTTTTATTGTCACGTAATACTATCTCAATAACCAGATTTCATTTTTAAAATTGTTATTGGTAATATTAAGATTTAAGACAATCACATTAAGTATTAAAGTGGTGGAGATAGGCATTAATTAAATTACCCACATTTAAGGTGCGTACCTCTAACTTTGCGGCCCTTTAAGGGGCCATGAAATTTTTGTTGGGGTGCCTCGAAAAAATAAATTTAAATGTTGTTTGCCTATTACTGAAGTCAAATCATCTTAAATTTTACGTTTTGGAGGAAATAATTATATGATCGTAAGCGTGTAAGTACAGTAGAGACTCGATATTCCGGGGTAATGGAGGGAAAGCATGGATAATAGAAATCATGGATAGTACAAATAATCCTCATCTGTTTACAATCGCCATTCAAAATTTGCTGCCCTTTGTTTCTACTTAGTTATGTGAAAAGGTATTTTCTACAATGGTAAATATTAAAACGAAGCAGTGAAATCGACTCCTGCATGCGAATAGAATTGAGTAATACAATTGAAATAAGAATAGAAAAATTAGCGGAGGGTGTTCAACAGCATAGGTCCCATTAAATACATTTAGATAAGTTAATTTCTGTTTTTCCATTTCTTGGTTGTTGTAATTAATAAATCAAGCCACTATTTTAGAATAAACCTTAATGATTATTATGTTAGTAGAAACTAGGGGGCATGAACATATTTTAGGATATTTAGGGGACCGCGAGTAATAAAAGTTTAAGAACCACTGTTATAGACAATAAAAGCGTGTCACTATACGAGGGTGAGGTTTGTAAAGTAGTCCTAGTGTAAGTTTACCATTTATTACGCCAATCCAGGACAAAAAGAATAATTCAACAGAAATAAAACTTTAACATGTTTTGTTTAATTTATAACCATAAATAAATAATCACAATAATGTGTTATATGGTTTTTACAAGATGAGAAGTTTCAAATACAAATTGATATAACTTAAAATAATTTATTAACTCAAAAAATAATAAAGATTTAAATATAATATTAATTAAAAATTATTTTGATCCAAGAAATGTTTATTTTAATTCATCTTTCAATTTGTATTCTTTTTTAAAAATCTTCATATGACTGAGCATATTTGAATTTTCTCTAAACCTTTGCCCTCTTAACCGCTTCTTCGCTTTTTTTTAATTCGGGACATTTTCCGAGACATATACTGGCACGAGACAATGTACCAAAAAATCGGGACGAATGGCTAGCGGTGGTGTTGTGTCCCCCTGTTATGACCCCCTCTCCCCCAAGTGTGTTCACCCAGAGCGGCGCCCCCTTGCAGTAGCGCAGCCAATGCTCCCAGTGAGCCAGACACAACCAACCAACCAACCAACCACACGCTTACTCTCAACGAGCACCGAGCCGCTGACACCGACCTCTTTCACAGGAGAATTTCTCTCTCTCTCTTTCCTTTTGGCAACAGTTTTTTTATATATTATTATTCTAGTACGGAAAGACCCGTCATTGCGTCGAAGGAGGCTAACAAGAGATCGGAGTGGTCCTTGGTTCAAATCCTAAGGGAAAACTCAACTATTTATTTGTGTACGAGTTTTTTGTTATTACGTGTTTAGATAGATTGTCGGGATCGGGTGTTTAGCTCTGTTTGCTTGACCTGGTTTACAGGTTAGTTCTCGTGTCTAATAAAGAAACGGCTCAGTTTTAATTTGAGTCATTAATCTCCAATGATCTTAGGGAACTTGTGCTACTCTTACCTGCTACACAAGTGTTACAATCCTCCCTGTTACTCACTTGTTCCAATCCTCCCTGTTACTCATCTGTTCCAATCCTACCTGTTACTCAGCTTTTACAACCATCCCTGCTACGCAGGAGTTCTGATACTCCTTATTACGCAGCTGTTCAATAACTCCCCCCCCCCCCCC
>CABFVX010003368.1:39248-49663 GCA_902151425.1 Timema shepardi
CCTTCCCCGCTGTTCGGACTATACGTGCACATTAATTCGCTAACGAAAAAAGGATGAGCAAGGTATATTGTTTGAAGAAACTTACCCGCATTTGAATAGAGAGAGAGGGAGAAACAATTTATGGAGGGATAAAATCCTTCACTACACCTGACGAGGATTCAAACCCCCTCTCTCACCTTCAATGGAAACCCAGCTTTATACGAGAGTAAAGCGTTAGAACAGTTAGATTAATCATGTCAAACTCGTGGCTCACGAACTTTTGATGAACCATCATGCAATGCGACCCTATTCTAATTTTTATAAACATCTAGGAAATACATTTTGGAGAATATTATCGTGTGAGTTTAGTGGACCATATCCACCCTCATTTCGACAGTAATTAACTCCCGAAAACGGTTGAATTTGCTCACCAAATATGTGCACTTTTTGGCAGCACATGAGCATGTTAAGGGGTCCACCTCGGTAAGCGAGAAATTTCCGCGCAGACTTTCATCTCAAAAGCAATATTTAATTTTATGATGCGTTATTTCAAAACATGGTTCATTCCAAAATAAAGTCGATGGAAGATTCCAATAGGGCAATTTTTTTCTTAATAACCCTATATTTTGATGTTTATTAATAGTCAAAAAAGTTTGAAAATGTTGTTGCAAATCAAAGGTCACAAATTTTTGATAAAAAGATATAGTTTTTTGGTTTTATACAGGGGGCCTTCTTTTTTATTTTTGCTAAGAAACACAGATACCCAGTTGGAATGAATTTTTTTAACTATGATTATAATACAGGTTTTTTTTTGTTTTAATTTAGCACTGCGTCTGAATACCCGTGAGGGTTATACTCTTAATTACTAATTACGCTAATGGGCTAGGAATTGGGAAGGTTGAATTTAAAGGAAGTGAACTCGCATTTGAGTGGAGGGAGAGTGGAAAACCATTTAGGAAAACCAACCCCAATTCACCCGACAGAGATTTGAACCTAGATCTCCCCGTCCTCGGCAGTCTAGCTCAACACGAAACTGGCGCGTTAGCTAACTACGCCACCTAGGCGGATTTTCACTTTTTTGGAAATGTAGCCCTCCCTCAGTATTTTTAAGGATCAATGTGGTTCTTATGATCAAACGCGCTTGACACACGCCTGGCTTATATCTAAAGACCAACAGTCTCTCGGAAACTATAAAGTCTCCGCCCGTATAAAGCTTTTTGTCCACCCAATGGGTTCCTCTTCTATCTGAGCTCTGGTCATTGACTGCGTAGTCTGCAACCTTTATTCCATGACATCACTACGAGAGCTCTTCACAAGAAGGGGAAGGGGGGTACATTTCGCAGCATGACGGACAACATTTCGCGACGGGCAGCGGAGAAACAAACTGAGCGAAACTCGCGGGACGGACGTCTAGAAAGTGCACCACTGTGCGTCCGTTTTTGTTCCACAGCATCTAACTACGTCTCACTAATCATCCGGGCTATAAGCATTTAACTACGCTAATGGGTTAAGGATTAGTCATATTGAGTTCTTTTAGGGCGAGCAATTGTACCCGAATTCACATAGAGGGAGAGTGGAAAAACCATTATGGAGAAAACCACCCTAGTTAGACCCAACTGGGATTTGAACCCCGATCTCCTCATCCTCAACAGACCATTCTAAGATGAGAGTGACGCCTTAGACCATGTGGCCCATGAGACGGGTACTGAATAATTTTCGTAAAAAGAGAGTAAGAAATCATTTAGAAAAAAAAAACCACCCACAGTAACCCAGCTGGGATTCAAGCCCTCACCCGCCTGTCACTACAGATTAAATGGGCTTAAGATTTAGACCACATGCTTATCTGTGCGGGTTTTTGTTTTTTCCGTTAGTTCTTTTAAATACAAGGTGATCACATCTTAATCCAAGGGGTTGATATGAGGAGGGAAGCTAAAGAGTAGTTGCTAGAACTAGCGAGAAGACAGGATGAGAAAATCACCTCGAGCCTTAAACCACGTGACCGGGATGGATGATTGTCTCTTTTTAACTGGTGAATTCATATCGAATACAAAAATGCTTTTGAGCTAAAAACCAAACTAACATTTCGGCTCCAATAAATCAGATTTGTAACATACGTCTGTTTCTTATCAGTTTATTAAAAAAAAAAGAGAGAAAGAAAATAACCAATGACGTAGAGTGATAAAACTTTCAAACACAAAGACACTAGTTGTGCTAGGGTACCTTTGAACACTAAATAATTTTCCAACTAGGCCGAGAAACCCTGTAACTAAATTATTTGGTAAAATATTTGAGGCGTAGTTCTTATGTTTTTGCTTCGACAATTGACAGGTGTAAAGCTTCGCCAGTAAAATTATTGACATCTAAAATACACATATAATATGTTTAATTTATTTTGTAATTTCTTATTAGTCTATTATTTACACTTCGCTTACGGCGAAAGTTACAGTCTTACCTTTACGGACACCACTATGGCCATATCATAGGCTTCACCATAGTGGAAATTCTAGTGTGCTGATATAATCAGTCGGTTCAGAAAAGGCGATTTTAAATACCTCAATAAATCAATGTGTAACAGCCTAACTGCACTAAATTTTCCCTTTGAAATAACGACATTCACTCTTGATATGATGGGTATGTTTTGTTTAAGGGGCTTCAGGCTAAATGTCCACACCTGATCTCATCGCTGAGGAAACTGTACGTCTTATGGAGAAAACCTATACCTTCATTCTCTCTCAGTTAACTGTTGTCAAACCTCGGTTTCAATAATAATAATAATAACCCGTTCGGGTTATACGCACTTACGCTAATGTGTAATGGTAGGGTGATTGTGAGATGAAATGAAGGACCTACATCTTAACGTGGAATCCGTACCACGGTAGAGGCCTGGCATTCCCCACATTTACAAGATGTCTTGTCAGAGGTGAAGGAAGGGTTTGGTAATCAGATAAATCTTTGCCGGGACCGGGGATTGAACCCCGGCCACCAGCATAGAAGTCTGACACCTTACCCCTAGACCGCTAGGTCACCCTGTTTCAACAATTATATCGGAAGCTGGTGTGCTGGGATAAGAGGAGTTACTGGCAACACCGACAAACCAGCGTTGCGAAACTTATCTTATATTTTAGGGAAGATTTAACACACTAAAACAATAATATGACAACGATGTTTCCCAGTTCCCAAAGAGATTATATCCAATGTAGTTCTACTTGTTGTTATATAGGGAAAAGGGGTGAAAAAAAAAGGTAAGAAAAAAGTTTGATGGTTTATTGAAGAGCCCTTATTATCTTAAAAGAAACAGAAAATGGTTATATACATTAAACTGAAAATTCCACGTTTGGAGTAATGCCTTAATGATTGAAGAAAGATTTTTTTAAAATTAACTTATATAATTAATTCTGTTATACTATTCCTGTTATTCTTTTGGCAATTTTTTTGAAAATTCAAAGTGAAAATTAAATTAAATCCCCCTACCCAGTCTACTAATTAAAAGCTAGCTTTTGCTCCGTTCATTATTAGAGGAAGTGTGGGTATTATGGAATACCATTATCTTTTTCAATGGTATCAAAGCGTATGTTCACATTTTGTCATTGAGTTCCATATTAAACACATAACTAATATGTTTTAAACTATTTTTAGTGCTTAAAGCAAAATTAATAACTTTGATTGTCCTGTAGGAGCACTTAAAAGAGATGTAGAACAAATAAGGGCAATATGGAATACTACACATTTTACATGAATGACTTAATTAAATTTATTAAATTAACAAATGTTTCATAAGAAAGTGTAAAAAAAAGCGAATATTATGTGTAAAACAATAAAATAGTAATAATAACGCATAATTGAAATAACACATAATAAAAATAACTAATTATTAGATCAGTATTAATAATGAATTATTAAAATATTTTATCAGGCTACATCGTTCTCTTAGTAAATTTCTTAGGTGTTAGGAAAAATGCTTAAGCTTACGTTGACAAAATAAATCACTTGCCAAATACTTTTAAAATGTTCGGCCATTATGGAATGGTAGTATTCCTTATTGCCCGACTCACCGTTTTGGAAAACAATAGTTTTTGTTGGGTTATAATAAAATTAAAGTAAAATAATGTTTTAACTCAAAGATAAGCATGAGTGAGCCTTATCCTAATGATTTTATTAGACTTAATAAGAACAGTAGAGTAAAGAAATATAGCATGATAAACACTAGCCTGAAAAAAAGTTTTTGTGATAGCCAGAACAAAACAATTGTTGGATCTGTCGAAGTGAGGGCATCACTAGCTGATCGAGATTGTTTTCTGCCCCACCCCCTCTCCCTCCAACCTTGTTATTATTATTATTATTATTATTATTATTATTATTATTAGCAACGCGTCTTACTACCCGTTCGGGTTATACGCACTTACGCTAATGTGTAGTGGTAGGGTGATTGTGAGATGAAATGAAGGACCTACAGTTTAACGTGAAATCCGAACCACGGTGGAGACCTGGCATTCCCCACATTCACAAGATGTATTGTCAGAGGTGAAGGAAGGGTTTGGTAATCAGATAAATTTTTGCCGGGACCGGGGATCGAACCCCGGCCGCCAGCATAGAATCCAACCTTGTTAATTTAACCACAGTTGTATATAAGTTCATGTTTCTTCAGATAGGTCTGCTAGTTGTGCTGCTGACAAATGTAGCTTCCTTTTAAATTTTAAGTAAGTATCTGCTTGTATTTACTTTAAATGTTCTATGACAACGTACACAAATGGTTGAGCTGCATATAAATGGTCCTTTAAATGCTTATTAAAGCATTATGTACCAGTGTTGGTCCTTTGATTTATATTGATTTTTTTGTTCCCACAATGACAGTGGGAATGAGCCAACACGTTAAATATAACTCTCCTAAAATATAAGGTAAACGGTGAAAAATATTTGGTCTTTCCAAAACTTGATATACAAATACACCAATAATTCCCCCTATTTTACATAGGGAAGACCAACAAATTATTTCAACCATTCACCTTTTTCCAATTTCGGGTTATTGTACTCTGCTTTCAATCCTAGTTTGACAATATTCCTATGCTAATTTTGCCCTAAATTATATTTATAGCACCGCATCTTACTACACAATCGGGGTTAAACGCTTTAAATGAATTGACAAGCCTTGATAATGGCTTCAGGAAATATTATTTTTATGGAACATCTTTCACACACCAAAATTTCTCATTTTTGTTTAAATTTTGATTTATTTTAATTGATCGATTGCTTCAACTAATGTTTTAGCTGTACGGAATACTTTTTATGCATCCAACTTAGTATAGCATTATTGACTTTAAAAAATAATAATTTCATACCCATATATACACTTTAAGTGGTTTTAGCTGGTCGTTCAGTCAAATTATCAACAGATTTCCGTTTGCATGCTTTTGAAGCCGCCACCCAGGTTGTATTCACTTACAATCTCAAATAACAGACTGGCCGGTGGGTTTATATGGACCAAACCGTTGCAATTCTTTGTAGTACACCTCGATGAAAAATTTCCACTGGCTAATTCAAGAAAATCCCAATACTTGTGATTTCTGAAAGAAAGAAATTTCTTACCATTATTAGTCAGCCGCCATTACGCCCATAGCTCACAACCGTTGAGGGAATGAGTTCAGAAATAAGTAACTGTAATGAGCTGGCTGCAAACACGCTACAACTCAAATTGAAATAGATATGTGTCGTTCGTAAACGAACGGATCAAATTGAACGATACAATAAAGCTAATAAATTTAGAAGATGGTATTGAGTTGCGAGTCTGTTCGTCTAATGTAATCAGTCCTATGTCAGCAAACGGTGTTTTAATATGGGGTTCGGAGACTGCTAACAGTTGCTTTTGATGCACATACCTTGTGCGCTTCTGTTATACAGTAGGATTTGGCTAATCCCACATAGGTTAATTCAAAAAATTGGATAAATTGAGTTCACCATGATTCCCATGTAATTTTTATTTAAATCACTGGTAAAAAATAACATTTAATATAAATTATAGAAGGAAATATTTTAATAATTCGATGTCTACACATTGTTAATTTGAGTTTCTACTCATTTAATTTAAGTCTGCAATCCCCGTATGCTAATTTTTACAAGTCTTTTTTATTTTGTGTTTGGATTTTTCTTGCTATATTAGGCTACAGGTAGAGAAAGTATTGTGATCATAAAAAAAATTGAACTAGAGATTTTGATGAATTTCGACGTTTCATGACCCCCTGAATCTGAAAAATCTGTTTTTGAATTTCTGTCTATCTTTACCTTCGAATAGAGCCTACAATATTTTAACGATTGGGCTAAAGCTTGGTATATAGGGTTTTCATAGGTTTACCCTGGGGAATTTTTGGAATTGGATATCCAACCCTAAATTTAAGGGTAGTTTCCTTAAGGGTGGAAAGAGAAAAATCAATTTTATCAAAATTGGCTTTAACGATTTTGATTAGATTTCATTTATAAGCTTTGACCACTGTTACAAACCAAAGGGCTAGTCTCAACATTTCGTCAAAAATGACTAAGGGTTCCGGTCTGATGCGTAAATTCTAATATTTAATTTTATCTCCGTAAGTCATTGAGATATGAAATTACTTATCATTGCATACATGTGGATCTCTTTATAATAAACATCTTTTACTTGAAATATATTACATAAAACCAAAAGTTTTCAAGCTATACACAACTATATTTTTCTTTTAACTTTGCCAACACTTTAAGGTAAAGTATTAGAGCCGTCAAAAAAATCTAGCCCGAGATTTTGATGGATGTCGACGTTTCATAACCCTTCGAACTCGTAAGAAGTGGTTTTTGCAAGGCCTTCTGTCTGTGTGTCTGTCTAACCCTAAAATTAATATTTTTCTTGTGGATGAAAAGAGAAAAATTCAATTTAATAAAAATTGGCTATAACGATTTTATCGCTCTCATTTTAGACTCAATATTCAATAATTTTTCATACGAAATGTTGGCACTCGAGGGACCCAATATAGATATTTTTTATTGTTCAAAATATACAAATGAAGACTTTAATTCTTTAAAAATAAAATTAGCAAATTTAAAACTATGAATGAAAAATGTTTTACGTATGTCTAGCGCAATTTGTTCTCGGGTTTGCTAGTGTATAGTATTATATTACGAATTTTGAGTAAATATCTTTATTTCTAAACAATAGAGCGAGAAATTACGTGCGGAGTTCCGTATCATTTATTTTATGTATGTAAAGATTGTGTATGTGTGTCTTACACACAGATATTTAAAATGTGTGAGATTATATGTAGCCTATTTGAAGTTTATTGGTTTATTGTGTACCAGTTTCCTAAAGATCCATGCAAATTGTTATTTTGAATTTAGGATATTTCGATATTTTTTTTAGGTATCTCTTGGACTTTTGAGTTTAAAAAAATTCTACTGTACTCCAAAACAAGTAGGGTCTACACAAATTGGGCCTGTACGCTTTCAGTACGTAGCCATAGAAGTGACTACAAGTAAATGGTATAGTCCCATTGATTATTCAACTGTAAGGTTTTGAGTCAATACTTATATTTTTGCTCAATAATAACTCTAAATGTATGTAGTTTTGTCGGAGGCTGTAAGTCACATGGATAGTGAGGGAGAGATAACAGATTATTGGTATAGTCCCGTCAAGCCCGTCTTCACCTCGGTAACAACGCACAAATCTGACACCGAGGTTAAGCTTGCGTGTATGTCATTTCTTAATATAACCTGCTGTTTTAAAGACGCACTATAAATTTCTTCATAATCTGACTATAATTTGACGCTGTTGATGAATCTAAAAGAGACGCAAACTGACAGACCACACTGCAGTGTGTCAACTTCCTTTTACTTGGAGCGCTCGCGTTGCTTGGAGTGTTGATATGTGGTCGAGTGTTGTTGACAGGAAGTGTGAGATGTCTACTTGGTGGGAGGGAAGAAGGGGGCAATGAACCGTTTACCCCAATTAATTGGACTGTACCCTAGTGCAGTACCTCGTCCTGGTAGATTAAATACTATATTCCAAGGTAGAATTTACTATTTCTATCCAGAGGAGCTATTATTTTAATTTTGTTTCACTAAGACATTCAAGGTGGCCGTCTCTGTCAGCGAGAAAGTATCAATCGCTGTCAGGCCACGCGATGGTCTGTGTCGTTTTCTAGAACTATTTTTCTCTTCCTTCATCTACATCCACCCCTTGTCATGTCAATAAAAAATAGGGGAAAGAAAACTACGAAACTTCTTATTTCAAGGTAAAGAGATCACGTTATTCTCAAATATCTTTAAAAAAAATTGTTTTGAATCTATAAAAATTTATACTGTATTTCTCAGAGGAGGGCTAAATTTAGAGCCTATTTTTCACTAAGCCCACACTCATAGCTTCTTAAATAGGTATGTTTAAAAAAGTCGTTGAAAATAAGTTAATGTTACATTTTTTTATATGAATAAAACTCAAACTATAGGATTGTTAAGGAAAAAGGGCCCTGTTAGAATCTTTTAACTTTAATTTGGGCAATAACATATTTTGAAATAATGCATCATAGAATTAAATATTGCGCTAGAGTTGTACGTCTGCGTGGCCATTTCTCGCTTACCGAGGTGACCGTTGCCACATTAACACAATTTTCTAGTAAGGTATAACTTCCCCGCCCCCCCTCTTCCGTCCCCCCAATGTCTTAGTAAAGTAGCCCCATGGATTCTTTGGTGCTGACCGACAGCTTTGAAAAGTTACCAGACCAAATTATGTATCCCTACGCCGAAACAGATGATCTGCAAAAACATGTGTTTATCAGCTGTCACTTCTGACAGTCAAAATTTAGGTATATAGCTAAATGTTGACTGTCAGAAGTCAGCTGTGAGCTGTCAGTCAGCACCAAAGAAGCCACGGGGCTACTATACCTACCCGTTCGGGATATACACGCACATTATTGTGCTATTGAAATAGGGATGAGGAAGGATTTTAAGACCAAATGTACTCAAATTTGCGTGAAGGGAGAATGAGAACCCATTTATGAAAAAACGCCTCAGTACACCCAAGTGGGATTCAATCCCCGATCTATTCATAATCAATCCAGTCTAATTCAAGAGTGACGCGTTAGATCGTATAATTCATTCACGACCTTAGATTACTTGAATGACAGCTCAAAATGTTACTAGAAGTAGTCCCTAATATATCCCTATGCCAACAGCTGACATCTATCACTTTGGATAACTGTAATGAAAACAGATGGTAATAGATGAATGTGATAGCTAACCACAGTAAATTAGGCCAATATTATTTATCTTTATTTGAGCCACAAAGCTTATTTATTGTTTTATTTCACTTTAATATAATATTACTCTCACCAGGTTCACAAAAACTTCGAACGAACATAGCTTCAGGATGGTGACAAATGAATTTAAACCATGTGGTTGAACATGACGGTAAACAAGTTTTTTACAATGATGCACCCACGCAGTTGATGAAAATATTATATTAAGTAAAATACAAGTATTTTATCTTTTCTGAGGATTTTCTAAGGAGTATTAAAAGGTATTGATGTATGCACTATATTACACATAATCAATAACGTTCCAAAACGAAAAGTAAGTACTTTTAATTATGATTAAAATATTGTTTCGAGTTGGATAAAAAGAAATTTTTAAAAGTAATTAAATAGTGTAAGAAAAGTTAAATTTACATTATTTTAAATGTAAAATATAACAGAAAATTACGAAACTTAACATCTATAACAAAACAGTGATCTTTTACAAGTGTTGGCAGCCCAAAACCTAAACATATGATTTTTGAACTGTCATACAGGTAAAAACATATCACGAACATACTCTATGAACAGCGATGCGGATGGTATTATAACTACTCAATTGTTGATTTTAAATTAAACATTATTTTAGCTCACAGTTTTTCTCTTAAAGCTTCATTTAGGTTAATATTTAATTGTAAGCGTGCTAGAAATGTAGACTCTATTACATAAACATAAGGACACACATTCGTGCAGAAGTAGTAATTTATTTTAGGAAACATGAAGGGTCCACAGGCATAACCAATTACCCGGGAGGCTTACTCATTTTTTTTAGTCTATAGAAAAGAAGGTAAACAGTAACCAATTACCTGAAGGGGTAGGGGTGAGGAGGTTTGTAACCAGGCTTTTGTTGTTTGCTTCTTCACATTCATGAGTGGGGTAACATGTCACGCACCGGAATTATAATTAACCTTTTTAGCGAAAAACTAAAAGTATAACCTACCATTACATACGGCATTTAGTGAAGAAGTTGTTTATTTAATGAAGAACAAAGTAAATTGGCTTTAGGGGTTTAAGTATAGTTTAAAGCAATGGTGGAGGGAGAGGGGTCGGCAAAATAAGCGCTTTTTGATGGGCTTTGACTCCAAAGCAGTGTGTGTGTGTGTGTGTGTGTGTGTGGGGGGGGGGGGGGGGGGG
>CABFVX010003368.1:49726-59832 GCA_902151425.1 Timema shepardi
GGGGGGGGGGGGGGGGGGTAGGGAACCTCTCTAGGCGAATATTTGAAAACTGTATACCTTCAGATGCGATTTGGAATGAGTCCTCCCTCAGCAACTTTTTAATGGTTTGATGCCTTTAGAGGCTATTTGAGGTAGTCGCTCACCCATAAAATTAAAATTGGTAGAAAATTATATGCTTCTAAAGCTAACTTCCAGCAGATTTTTAAAATTTGGTTGCCACTAGATGCTATTTACAGTGGTTCTCACCTAGATATTAAAAAAATTAGATATCTCATCCTAGGGGGTTAACGCCCCCTAACCACTTGTTCCACCAACACTTTGTTTAGGCAATAATAATTTTAATTTAAGTATTCGTATAGGCCTATACGGTATAAAATAATCCTAAAGGTGTTTTTCAACTTATTCTTTGATAACGATATTAACACTATACGTAGACTAATTTAAAATTCTTGATTAGACTATTTTAGTGAAATTTATATAGTACTTTTTTTTTAAAGTTAATTGATTAGTAGTGTATTTAATATCGAATCAGCTTGAAATGTTGACATCTTAAATTAATTTTAGGTTTTTTTAGTAGGCCTATTGTCACAACATTTACGTGGGCCTAGGCTATACCTTATTCGGCAGGAGGGAAATATTAGCTCTATCAAAATAATGTATAATTTTAACCATATCTGAACAAATATATTTGGTTTTATTAAAAAATAAATGCCTTTTAAAAGCTTGCTACGCGCATAATTTTGGGTTAGTAAAATTTGTTTGTCGATTATTTATGTTCAAAACCAAATATTCTTTTGATACAATTTTTTGTTGCATTTTATATAGGAGCTGGGACCGAAACTCATTTTTATTTCACAAATGTTCGTTTCAAACCCCGTAGTCATCGTATTTTTTTTTCATAAACGCGTCGGGGTCGGCATTGTCGGGTTCCTTCTCCACGGTCCGCCATTTTGTCTCGGGGCCCCGCGACGTGGCCTTGGCAGAGCGCCGGGCAGCGCGGATCATGGATTGCGCGTGCCGCCAGGGTGTGCTGACGTCGTGAAACTTTTGCACAAGGACGGCGATAGCGACGGCCATTTTGTTGGTGGGGGCCTTCCCCCCACCCACCCGGCCCCTCTCTTTCCTCCCATCCTATTATAATCAAACACCGACTTTACTACTTTCAATTAATATTTAACTCCTTTTTCGGTGTTTGCTTGTAAATATTTATATTAGAATATGTATTTACTTCGTCGGGAGGAATTTATGGACGCTATTTAATTGAGAATCGGAACGTTTTTAATGAGAAATCGCGCCAGTTGGAAGTATTCGCGAAGGTCGTCCCCAGCCCCTCCCTATGTTCACATCATGTGGAGCGAGAGAGATAGCCCTACACGATGTTGACTCGAGGAAGAGCGAGACGGTGCTAGTACAGTGACGCAAGCATGTGTTGCCTAGTTACTATGCAGCAGCGCCCAAATGGAATCACACACACACATACACTCTCTCTCAACACCGTCCATCAGTTTTGTAGGAGCTGCAGCTTTTTAGTCGCTAAGAGTTTGCCTCCGTTGTTTCTCTCACACACATACACACATACGCTGATTACCCGCTAATAGTGAGATTAGCAACAATTATTTGGTCAAGGGATTTGAAAGCGATTCTTTTGCCTGTCAGTGTCGTTCCATCCTGCAGTCTCTCTGGAAGGTAAGAGAACATAAATTCTGCAAGTTAATTATATTGGATTGTTACCATTTGAAGTATTGTCATAGCTTCACATTCGATTCTGAGACATTAAAAAACTTGATATTATGTTGAAAGTAGATTATTTAATAAGCTTGATCATCTATTAAAACTAAATTCTTTAGTGTCAAAGGAGATAAACTTCATGAAATTCCATTAGAATGTCCATAAAGACTAATTATAATTAAAGTTGGTTGAATTTTACTGTCAATAGTCCTAATGTTTATATGTAACCTACGTTTATTAAGAAATAATTATAAAAAAACATTCTTGTAAAGTTTAAAAAACCATCACTTAACCTAATATGCTTAAACATCTATACGTGACATACAATAAAGAACTAAAAAAAAAGGAATTAGAACTGGAATACAATTTTATATATCAAAATACTCATCTCTAGAAAAGTAAAACTATTCAGGAAATCCTTAACGTAGGTTAAGGTACAATATATAATTAAAATTTTCTTAAAATTCACTTTCATACCTATAGTCTAGAATTATGTTTTGTAAAGAATTAGTGCATCCATTTTAGGGAGGGCATACAACCAAGGCTGTAGCCAGGATAACATTTTGTGGGGTGAGGAGTTTTTGGGATCACAGTTGGGGTTAAGGGGGTAATATGAGCAAGAAAATGTAATATTTTATGTCCCTAGAAGCTATTTGTAGTTTTTCAAGTGTTTTAAAAGACTCTTTGGTTGAAAATGAAAGGCTGGAAAAAATTTAGTAAAATATTTAAAGTTCAGTTTTACTTCGAAGACTAAAACTATTTTGACTAAATTCTATATTTTTAAATTATACTATTAAATTTCATAGAAATTAAAGTTTTTATAATATGTTATTTTTTTTAGTAAATATTAATTATAATTTTTTGAAAGATATTTTATTTCATCATCGTCTCAAAACTGTGGCTGGAACCACAAATGCAGTGACTAACCAGGCCTGGTAGCTCTTATTTTGAATCCCAGTGGAATCAAAGTGACATTATGTGGGGATAGTTTTATAGAACGTCATGAAAACACGTACACTTAAACAAATTATATTTTTTATCACATAGCTCTAAAGGGGCAGAGATGATGAAGGTAAGGAATTACACCAGTTTGTGGAGGCCCTCGGCAGGTTATCCCTGTCACCACCTTCAATATAGGCTTGGATGAAGGTAGAATTCTCTCCTTTACCTTTAAAATAAACGAGCTTAACATTTATACCTTGTGCCCACCTGTGAGAGTATATCAGTATCACTTTTAAAACTAAGCTTAGTACCAATTATGTGTCTTCTCAAGTCAAGTTGATGAACCAACTAGTAGTATTTTTAGTAAACTTTAGAGACAGTGTTTCGCCTATAAAGTAACTTAATTAATTTAACCTAAGTCAAGAGGAGTAAATATAAATAGTATAGAAATGCACCAGCATTTGCCTGGAAAGTTTATAAACCATATTGGAGGGAAACATATATAATGTTAAATATTTGTTGAACCATTCGCGACATTCACACCAACATTAAGCGTTTTATTGAGCTCTAATCGTTTTGTCACTATTATTATTATCATCATCACCGCATCTTACTACCCGTTTGGACTACACACTTACGCTAATATGTAATGGTAGGGTGATTGTGAGAGGGAATGGAGAACCTACAGTTTAACGTGGAATCCGAACAACGGTGGAGGCCTGGCATTCCACACATTCACAAGTTGTGATTAATACATGTCTTGTCAAAGGTAAAGGAAGGGTTTAGCAATCAGATAAATCCGTGCCGGGACGGAAGATTAAATCTTGGACCCTCAGCACAGAAGTCTGACACTTTACCCCTAGACCGCCAGGTCACCTTTGTCACTGTTATAAAATATAAATTTCATAATTCATAATTACACATGTTGGAATTGTAATTATACATATGTAAAGTTTTGAATTTAAAAGTGTATTGTAATAAACTGTAAACTGGATTATTTATGAAAATGTAATTTTAAATTGTTTTTAGTTTATATTCAAGTTGAAAAAAACACATATTATATTAAAAACCATTTGAGAGCGTTAAACTATTTTAGATCTTGTGTAATGCAGCAGTAAAACGATTTGCATCTTTTTATTTTGAATTATATTCTTCACGCTGCATGCATATATCTCAGTGCATCATCCATTGCTTTTCTCTTATGGCGTATGCGCAACATTTTGTCCACCAGTTAAGAATTATATTCTTCACGCTGCACGCATGTATCTCACTGCATCATCCATTGCTCTTCTCTTATGGCGTATGCGTAATATTTTGTCCACCAGTTAAGAATTATATTCTTCACGCTGCACGCATGTATCTCACTGCATCATCCATTGCTCTTCTCTTATGGCGTATGCGCAACATTTTGTCCACCAGTTAAGAATTATATTCTTCACGCTGCACGCATGTATCTCACTGCATCATCCATTACTCTTCTCTTATGGCGCATGCGCAACATTTTTTCCACCAGTTAATAATTATATTCTTCACACTGCATGCATGTATCTCACTGCATCCTCCATTGCTCTTCTCTTATGGCGCATGCGCAACATTTTTTCCACCAGTTAAGAATTATATTCTTCACGCTGAATGCATGTATCTCACTGCATCATCCATTGCTCTTCTCTTATGGCGTATGCGCAACATTTTGTCCACCAGTTAATAATTATATTCTTCACACTGCATGCATGTATCTCACTACATCATCCATTGCTCTTCTCTTATGGCGTATGCGCAACATTTTGTCCACCAGTTAAGAATTATATTCTTCACGCTGCACGCATGTATCTCACTGCATCATCCATTGCTTTTCTCTTATGGCGTATGCGCAACATTTTGTCCACCAGTTAAGAATTATATTCTTCACGCTGAATGCATGTATCTCACTGCATCATCCATTGCTCTTCTCTTATGGCATATGCGCAACATTTTGTCCACCAGTTAAGAACTATACTACCCATTATAAGATTGTGACAAAACCGTTCTATGAACAGGAAATAAGATATTGCTAATGAAAACTATTTGTATGGCCTAGAGAATTATAATAGTAAATTTTGTATTAGTCATAAAAAATTATATATACAAGAAAACATATAAGATTAGCAGCCTTACGCTATTTTTCATCTATTCACCCCTTCACTTAACAAAAAAGAAATCACATAACATAAATTTTTATTTTATTTGTCTTTGAATTAGATTTTTTTATTTAGGGATCTGTTAATTGTTTATGTCTTAAATAAATAACTGTTTTAATCTAGCTTAATTATTTTTTACGTAAATAGTATTAATCTTTAAGAAAATAATATCATAGTCCTGCTTCCCTAGATAATGTTTTTATTTTATCTCCGCTAATTTTGTCAATAGTCAAGAGAGTAAGCTTTTAGCATTTGTTCTGAAAACAAACCTATTGGTATTTTAGTAGGATTTCTTTTCAAATTTGGTTGAGTACATCGATTGATATTTTGGGACGAGATTAGTTACAAAATCTAACATTTTGCTGTCCTATTGGGTGACTGTACGTTACAATTTTGGTTTATATCTGTATATTTGTTCAAAAATAAAATAGATTTGACCTTCGAACTCGACTTCAACATTACGATTCTTCACACACTCCTTTTTTTTCGTATCTCGGATCCAATATTTGATTGAATCACTAGTACTCATTAGAATTAGGGGACTCAAAGGTGCGACCCCTAATTATTTCGAACTTTAAATTATCAAAAACACACATATTCAAGAGTGATAAAATAGCTTGCCTTGTAGTATAGCGAAGATTGAAAACCAAATATCATTAATTTTATATCTAGATGAAACTAGTTAAAATTCCTATTTAAAAACAAAAACTGCCAAATGTGTTTGTTTTTACCCCGATTGGTTGACCACTCCCTTAAAAGGAAATACAATTTAACCTCCCAGTGACATATTCTGCCGGCTCATGTAAAGTTTCAAACACATTCTTTCTGACCAAATGGCGTTGTTGGTATCTTAAGTTGGTCCAGAACTCCTAAACAAAGATGATAAATATTCGGGCCTTACCAAGAGTTGGTGATATTAGTAAATCTTCTAATAGGAATCTGTGACGCATAGAAATAATTATGCAGAATTCATTTATTTAGATTTTTACTATAGTGTTTTATGACTGTTCATTAAGAAAAAAAGCGGACAAACTCGTTGCTACCGAGGAAAGAACGATCGAAGGTGACGAAAATTTCCTGTTTGCTTTCATCACGGCTTCTCTCAAGAAGTGAGTCCACGGGAGCTCATCTGCAGCATTCTTAGCATTTCATCTCCGTGATTTAAAGAAGCTGCCTACTTGAATATAAGTATATCCTCACACCACGGTATTTCTTGTGAGAATGGCAACTCCGAAGCTTTAAAACCACTTTAAGTCAGCCTTCATACCGGATTAAACGGACACACAGTACTTAAAGCGTGCAACATAACACATGTACCAGCATTGAATTAACACCTGCTAACAAGCTGCCGTGTGCAGCATGTGACACATGCCACACCGTGAGTAAGTGTAAAGCAGCTTTAACACCGAATGAAATGAAACATGCAACATTTTTTGTGTGCATCATACAGCATGTAAAACGAACGTTCAGATAGAATGACACATGGCAAATAGGAGAATACAGTCGTAATGGGATCGTCTGACGAAAACTATCTGATACTATTAGCCATATTATCGAAAGGCGAAAGAAGAAACGACATTTTTGGGCTCACTCTATTATTGTTTATAGAGTTCTATCTTCCTAACAAACAAAAATTCCTAACAAAATCTTGCTATTTTCTCCCACATCTTATCCACCACACGTGTCTCGGAATAATCCTTCCACGTGTATACATACGTTTCAGAATATCTTTCAACAATACATACAACATCATTGTTAAATTGTTGGTCGTCCAGCATGGCGTACTGAACTGTCAGAAAGCTCAACACAAATTGACCGGATCAGCAACAGCTAAACGCTTGCTGTACGTCAAACATGGACCAGTGAACCAGTATACTCAATCACGATGTTGCACGTGGCACATGTTGCATACAGCAGCGTGTCATGTACCTCCCGGTCTGAAGTGTATCACTTGTCAACAATTGTTTAATCACTGATGACGTTACATGTGTCATGTGTCTGATTCATCTGGTGTGAAAGATGACTGTTTTACTGTCCCATGTTTGACGTACAGCAAGAGCTAGTAGCTGTTGCTGATCCAGCAAGCGTAGCTATCTGAAAATTCAATACACCATGCAGGACGACCAAAAATTTAACAATAACTTTTTATGTATTTTTGAAAGATCTCTTAGATGTATGGCTACACGTTGAAGAATTATTCCAAGAGACATATGGTGGAAAAATGTGGGAGGAAATAGCAAGAGTCTTATCAGTAGGTTGGGCTGGTTTGGAATATAAAACCCTATAAGCACCAAGAGGTAATACATTTTCAATGACTGGGTGAACTCAAAACTGTTGTTTTTTCTTTTACCTCTTAATAATTGCCAATAGCCACAGATACTCGTCAGATTATTCCACTACGACTGGATTCCCTTATGATCGACCATGTGCCATTCTGTCTCAACATCCATGTTGCAGTGTCAAATGATGTATGATTCATTAAATTGCATTTTTCATGAACCCTTCGGTGTGCAAGCTACCTTCAGACTAAAAGTTCTGTAAACATTAGACCTTGCTCCCTACATGTTTTTTTTAGCACCGCGTCTTACTACCCGTTATGGTTATACACGTATGTAATAATTCCGCCAGTGGTTTTAGTGATAAGGAAGATCATATTTATGTGAATTGTACCTGCATTTGCGTGGAGGGAAAGTGAAAAACATTTTTTGGAAAACCACCCCCAGTACACCCGACTGAGATTCGAACCTCGATCTTCCCGTCATCAGCAGTCTAGTCTACTGCGAGAATAGCACCTTAGACCATGCGTCTATCGAAACTGGTTTGATTATATTCAAAATGTAATACTTAATTTCTGGATCTCTGTTTATAACCACTCACTATGACCTCCAAATTGCGACATTTAGAGTCAAATGCCGTTGAAAAGAAGCTAACCTCACCTTTTCATATTTTTCTGTCAGGCATCCCCAGTAAAGCATATTTTTGTATTGTGGATCAGGGTGGTTTTTCCTACAATGGGTTCTTACTTTCCTTACACGCAGATTTGGGTATATTACCTCTAAAATGCTTCCTTATTCATCTCTACGATATTAGAGTAATTATCATATACATCTTAAACGTGCTATGACCTGAGCATTTAGTAAGACGTAGTAATAAAAGTATAATCAAGACTAGAGGTCAACCAATCTCCCATTCGACTTGAACTGCTTGTATGCATACACTGGAAGATTGGTTGACTTTTGGAACGAGACTAAAAAAGACTGCCCCTAGTCAATTCCTCATTCGATCTGTACTGTTTGTTCTTATACCGGGGATCGGTTGACTCTCAAGACTATAAATACGTCCTTTAGTTTGCTACCCTCCCATTTGACCTGAACACCATACTATTATTCTACTGAGAGAGTTGTTGACTCCCAAGACTAGCCTAGAAATACTGTTCCTCAAGCTTTTATTTAATTAGAACTTTTAAAATCTAAATATCTGTGAAATACGACTCTTATTGATATTTTATTAAAAGCCATCCCAAAAAGACTACTCAGATTGTCTATCATTGTGATCTATTCAACCCAGGACTTGAATTCGTCTGGCTCACCTATGTCAACAAGTTTTAAAATAAATAATAGAAGAAAGCGTAGGTAACCCCGATCTGCTTCATTGAAAAGACTTTCGTCACAAAAATAGGCTCAGTCATGTCACTAATTATATTGGTATGATCATAATAGGTACAGTGGCGGTGAAACTGAAGTGTATCCCTTTTGGGATAAATACCCCCACCCTTCCTTTTGATTGGTTTCACTCCTATCTGATTTTTTCAAATGTAAAGCTAAACGATGGACTTTCATCAAACTCCAATTAATAGATTCTACAAGTTTCTAATTTTAAAATGACCCACTTCGATGACCACGTGGTCTAAGGCGTCACGTTCGCTTTACTGAATTACCAATGACGGGGAGATAATGGTTTGAATCACGGTTGGGTGTACTGGAGGGTGGTCTTTCTCTCTCTACACAAGTATGGGTACAATTCTTATAAATTAAACCTCCCTCATCCCCGAACACATTAGCGTAATTAGTAATAGGTGTATAATCCGTATGCACCGTCGTTACTACTCTTTCGTGTTATACGCCTATGTACTACAGTAGCCCCATGACTTCTTTGGTGCTGACTGACAGTTCACAGCTGACTTCTGACAGTTAACATTTAGGTATATACCTAAATTTTGACCGTCAAAAGTGACAGCTGCTAAACACATGTTTTTTGCAGATTATATGGTTCGGCGTAGGGATACATAATTTGGTCTGGTGTAACTTTTCAAAGCTTTTAGCTCTCAGCTGTGAGCTGTCAGTCAGCACCAAAGAAGCCACGGGGATACTGTAGCTACTCTCATGTGTTAGAGAATAGGAACGTTTAATTTAGAGGAAGTGCACCTATATTTGCGTGAAGGGAGGGTGGAAAATCATTTTGAAAGCCCACCTATATTGCACCTAACTGGGATATAACCCCGATCTCCCCGTCTCCGACTGTCTATTCTACTGCGAGAGTAGCGCGTTAAACCACGTGGCCACCAAAGCGGGTAATTCAAAGATTAAATTAGCATAGAGAAGAGTCACTCCACATATTTCTACAAGCATTCAATTTTCAAAAATTTGCTGAAGGAAGACCATTTCAAATATCTTGCTTGGAGTATCCACATTTAGAAAAATATATATTGGAAAGAGGGGGAACCTATTCAAATAGCTTCTATAGAAGTTTAATTAAAACAAATTTGGTGGAGGACCAGCTAAAAAAACTTTCAAAGGCATCCAAATTTCAAACAGTCAAAACTCTCTCCTTTTCCCGGTGTGGATGCAATAATAATTATAGGATTGTTATATCCCATATGAAAATTTTCAATATAATTTTACATTTATCTTTAATCATTCCTTTCTAAAAGTCTGTACTGAATTTCTGGCCTTTCCCAACACATTTTTTTTTTCCTCCTGTAAAGTCTACCTACATCTGTGAAAATATGAAATCAATATGACTGACTAGGTTAATTTTTTTTGTGATCCACATTGGTGTTCATGTAACCTAAAAATCAAAATCATCTGGTATAAATATCCTCTGACTTAGTCGGGGTTTGAATCCCCACCTTGTGCACTGGGGGTGTTCTTTAACAAAGGTATTATCACTCTCTCTACGTAAATGTTAATAGATTTTATTTAAATTCTACGGTCTTCCTAACATCACTCAGGGGCGGTGGACCGGGGGGGGGGGGGCAAA
>CABFVX010003368.1:59838-87710 GCA_902151425.1 Timema shepardi
GGGGGGGGGGGGCGGGGGGGGGGGGGGGCATAGAGGACATTGCCCCCCTTGATAGAAGCAAAAAAGGGGGGCCAAAGCAAGGTTTATGGAACTATGAAAAATTGGAGAAAAAAAATATTTCAATTGTTTTTATACCAACGTTAAGAACATTGAATGACGCCACAGCTGAATCATTGTTGTTGAAATTACGCGCTGACTCCTAGTTGGCGCATGCTCCGTGCATAACGCTACAACGAAACTCCATCGCGCCAAAATCATAAGTGATTGGTTACAGACCTCTCCGAGTGTGGTACCATTTTATTAGGTGTGATTGTGTGTTGATTAACATGATTTTTAACATAAAGCGAACGGCAAACTACTAAGTATATGTGTGAGAATAGCTTTTGCTTGAGGTATTATAATTATTACCTTTGTATACTTTATTGAATTTACATTGACCCGTAGAGTCTATCAAATTATATTCGTGCGTATGTTTGATCGTATATGTCCACCTATCCTATTCTGTCATTTGCTAGATGAGTTATTGTTCTTGAGATTGATTCCATTTACCTGATGTTCGTTAGACACAAACCAACCAAAATATTTAATGGCCACATTGGCTAGTAATGGCTTAATCTAATGGGGTAAGGATGAAGAAGGCAGTTAGGAGGAAGTGAGCCCTAATTTGCGTGGAGGGGGTTGAGAAGTTGGAAAAATCGCAGTCATAAATAACTTGTGGAAAGCCACCCTCAATTCACCCGGTCGAGATTCGAATTTCAACCTCCCCGTCAACGGTTAACAAAGGATTGTGAGCCAATGAGACTACCCCTAGACCACCGCTGTGGATGGATGAGTAAATATTTAGGCCAATATGCTAGAATGGTTCTTATCATACCCCATATCCTAATAAAGTTATGCGTTTAGTGATAATGGAGTGTTATTAGCAAAACATTTTTTTAAATATTATGACGATTTTTATTCGGAAATGTTTGCCCCCACCCCTCTCGCTCTAAAACGTTCCACCGCCACTCACACCACCTACTTACTCTATGGCATTCATTAGGAACTCTAAAGTTCATTGCAACACTTCCAAATGTGCGCCATCTATCCCTATCTTGAGCTTGTTTTATCCAGTCCACCTCACCACCTATCCCTATCTTGAGCTAGTTCTATCCAGTCCAGCTTGTTACATCCTATCCTTATCTTAAACTAGTTCTATTCAGTCCCACTCATTACAACATATCCCTATTTTGAGCTAGTTCTATCCAATCCATCTCTTTACATCATATCTCTATCTTGAGCTAGTTCCATCCAGTCCACCTCATTACATCCTATCCCTATCTTGAGCTAGTTTTATCCAGTCCAGCTTGTTACACCATATCCTTATCTTAAACTAGTTCTATTCAGTCCCCCTCATTACAACCTATCCCTATATTGACAGGGTGTCTACTGGGTCAAGAAAGTCACGAAAAAGTCACTAATTGTAAAAAAGGTCATGAAAGTCACGAAAAAGTCACGATTTTTTAATATTTTGGTCATAAAGTCACGAAAATAATTTTAGTTTGAATTTCCCGCACATCGTAACAACGCGAATGCTTCAAAGATAGCGCTATCCACTCACTACACGTGATGGCACGCACCAGTAGGAAGTTGCCTGATTTTTTTGTTTGTGATTCCCAACGACAAGGTTAACTTTCGCCATCTTGTATTATATATTAATTTGGCGTGCTACTTGTCTCGTGGGGTATGTGAGTACATTATGCCGTGTGTGTGTCTACAAATGATGGTTTTCGAGTGAATGAATTGGAATTCAGGTTTTGTAGATGATACGGGAAAATACCAGGACATTTTCTACAGAAACCGGGCGTTCATCTGTGTTGTGGATCTGGATCAAGATGTTGGCGGCAATTATCAATTTTATACGCTTTCAGTGATCCAACTGCAATTTGAAGGCGGTGTAAAATGTATATTATAATTTCAAATTAAAGTTGGCAGCAAATAGCAATAGTTTTCGCAGTGAAATATGGCGTATTTTTTTATAAAATATAAAATAATATTATTAGTGTTAATATTTAATCCTTGACGTAATTCATTTAATTTTAAAGACCATTCATTCAAAACATTTGAAATTTACCAATTTGTAAAATGATTTTCGTTGTCTAATGGCCACATAAAATATTAGGCCTAAATTATTTTTTAATCGTGGGTTGCGAAAAAAATCCATAATTTTTTGGGGGGCCATTCAAAGATTTTATGCGTGAAGTTTAGGCTAATCTGTTAAAAGATGCCTGGTAAATGTTCGTTCAAAGAGTTTTGGCTGACTGTTGAAGAAAATAAATACTCAAAGTGGTTGCGCCCTGGAAGATGACCAGTATAAGGCTTATTGTACATTTTATAAATCGAAATTTGATATAAGCCACAGTTGGTTGAATGGAGTGAAAATTCATGGAAAATGTAAGAAGCATTTGGAACTAGCCTCTGCCCTACTCCAAGGTGTTTTTTATTATAATATCTAGGCCCGATGTACAATATAATGTTCGACCGTTTACCGAAGGAATTTTTTTTGCACCGCGTCTTACTGACCGTTTGGGCTATACGCCCCCGAAGGTATTTTGTGGTCAAAAAAGGTCACCAAAAAGTCACGAATTTTTGTTCCTCTAACTGAGTAGACACCCTGATTGAGCTAGTTCTATACAATCCATCTCTTTACATCTTATCTCAATCTTAAGCTAGTTCTATCCAGTCCACCTCACTACACCACTCTCTTTTTCCTCACCTCCTCTGTGTAGCTAAATGCAGATAACCAGGACGTGTAGTAAAACTCAGTGCAAAAATAATATATATTGGACAATATATTTGGGGATCAGCCTGTATATTAAGATTTATTGTGAAGGTAGATTGTGGTGGCTCGGTCATGCGCAAAGTAACTCTCGAAGTAAACGTAAACCTGTTTGAGTTGCAACTCGATTGAATAGAAATATTTCTACATTGTACAGTGATAAAGATTGTGTTAAGTGGTGTGGACAAAAACCTCCTAGGAATGAATTTATTTGCAATAACAATTACTTTTTATCGTTTCAACATGTCGTTTTTCTTTCATCTCAAGATGAAAGGTCTTATAAAATAGTGGAGGTGCAAGCTTACATTGAGTATGCATTTCAAGTATGACCAAAGTTGACTTCTATTCCATGATCTGGGGACCCAGGCGAGTATAAAAAGTGATGTGGTTTATTCCGGGGATGGTCGACAACCCGTGGAGGAGGGGGTGAATAGTGCGCTTGGGGTTGAATTTTGTTTCCACTATAACTTCCGATTCGTTCATCGTATCAAGATTAAAAAAAAAAAGGTAATAGTTTCTATTACGTAGGGTGCTAACGTTGGTAACTTAAGTTAACCTATATTTTACTAATACTAACACTTAAACAATGAAGGAGCCATAATTTATATAAGAATAATGTGTTATCTAAATAAATATTGTTTTACGAATGAACAAATTAAAATTCAATACACAAAAAACATTTAAGTTATTTAAAAAAAGTTAAAAGTTAAATGTTAAATAGTTGTTAGTCCTAAAAAGAATGTTATTTATCCCAAAATGCAAAGTTAAGTACAATAATTTATCTTCTTCACCATTCCCTTCTTCGTCAATACTTATTTCGTTGTTGCCGAAGTTGTTGAAGTCGTTAACGTGACAGGAATAGTACGCAAAAAACCAAGTTTAGCTCAAATTACAAACGCAAAATTTTTTCAAACATATAATTAACACTTGCATGGGAATAGCAGATTTTTTTTTTAAACGGACTGTTTCGTTAGAACATGTCGTATGTTACCTTTATAATCTATAGCATAGCTAAATATCAACAAATCAAGTGGCTCAACAAATGCATTTAATTAATTCTCCCAAGCATGAAGTTGAGCTAATTTTTGGAGTACATGAAGTCGAAAACTATCAGAAGTGCAGGTTAGAAAACCAATATCATTTAAGACGTTAGGGTTGGCCCAAAATAAAATGTGTCTACTTGCCTCACAAGTTTGTCCATACTTCTTGATATGTTGTAAATATAGCAACTAAAGTACTTTTAATTGATTTTCTAAAAAGGTATTTAAGTTTAAGAGACTTATAGTTACTGTTTACTCTGCAGATTTTAAGGTACTTTTTTGTACCCAGTTTACATGTTATGTCACACCTTGTCAGAGCATGTATCTCTGGCAGAACTTAACTAAACGAATCCCCATAATAGTCTGAAGCAATGTGACACCCAATACATCTTCTATTTTCCATGACCCCAGCCATTATAAAGGCCAATACAACCAACAGTTATGAATGATTCCAAAATTGAATTCTAAGTATGAAAACGTCAGTGTCAGGACTGTGAATAACAATACCGTATGAATAGCTCTGTTGAAAAGATTCATAAGTATGAAAGAACATTCTAGAATCAGTCTCCAAGTGATAACTTGCGAAATGTGTTACCATGGAAACAGGTTGTTCATCTTTTTCTCAGAGTATTCGGTTTCATTCAAAAACTCTCCACCAATAACAAGAACAGCCTTTTGGAACCTAAGCATTCTGTAAAATTAAATTCGATAGGAACCGACATAAAAGGATTTTGTTTTCCTTACTGTGTAGGTATATAGATTACTATTTTGGAAGTTATTCTCATAATTAGGGAATTTTCACCAGATGATTTTCTCTCTTGCTCTTCAAATTTTATGGATGATTTCCCATACGTGTCAAAAACTACGTTAATGCGTGTAAAATAAGTATGTTGCAGCACTTTCTTATTCTGTCCAAATGAAAACTTGCTAAATCCCCACATGTGTTAGTATTCGAAAGGACCCTATAGGGTAATGAATGTATAAGTGCAATTCCATCCATAAAGTGCACTTCTTCCGGACTAAAAGAGATGTATTTGTGTTTCTTGTGAAATTGATTTCTACTGCAATTTCGTTCATCAATTTTGCTTTCTTGATTTTTTTGAGAATGCCAGACCAAGGATCATGAAAGATCAAGGCGGGGGGATAAAACATTACTAATGATTTATCAACTCTGCAGTACTAGTGTTTCTCTGTATAGCTAAAAGAAAATTATAATGTAGATAGTTATTTTATATAAAGCTCCTTTTGTTCTGGTTATCTTTCTTATTGGATTATGTGGCTGAGTATGCGAAAAATTTAACAGCAATCCGTTTTGGAGGAGAAAAACACTTTTCGTTTTGTCAACTAAACGCTCTGTTTTAAAAAAAAATTCGTACCTACATTTCTTTACCGATGGGTTGCACCCTGAGCATTGGATTATGTTGCTGAGTATGTGAAAGATGTAACAGCAATCCGTTTTGGAGGAGAGAAAAAAGCTTTTCGTTATTTCAAATAAACGCCCTATTTAAAAATGTTCGTACCTACATTTATTTACCGATGGGTTGCACCCTGAGCATTGGATTATGTTACTTCACCATTTACTACTACTAAGCCACTCACAATGATATTACGTAAACCATATTTTTCAATGACTATCTCGTTTTCAAAAAGGAATATGATAATTTTTTGCATATCACCATTTCTGACTCTTTTAGATTTGTGCCCCATACACTGAGCGAATATTCGTATATGTCACAAATGGGATTTGAGATCAAATCATAGTACTATAACAGTCTCATGCAATGACGATTTACTTTGATAAAGTAGACACAATTTTTTTGTCGCTTGAATATTACTAGGTATTCCTGTCTAGCCACCAATAGCTTTAGAAGAAAGGACAACTATTTACTCACTAGCAACACACCTAAATCTTCCATTCTACCTGTTTACTGAAAAGCATTTAAGACTTTATCAGGAATTTGAGATATAAGATCTATTCAAGATGCATCCACGGACATAATTGTAGTTATTTTACATTTTGCTTGCCCTTTTTTTTCTTTAGATTTACTTTAATTATCTAACTCAACCACAAAATAAAATCCATAACTATAACCCTACCTCACAATTCGATTTTTTTTTATCTTGATATGATGAGTGAGTCGGAAGTTATAGTGGAAACAAAATTCCACCCCAAGTGCGCTTTTCAACCGTTCCCCCACGGGTTGTCTGTCGACCACACCCGGAATTGACAACATCACTTTTCATACTCAACTTGGTCCTCAGAACATGGATCAGAAGTCAAATTTTGTCATACTTGAAATGTATATTCAATGTAAGCTAGCTCCTGGTCTAAAAGGTGAAAATAATAATAATAATAATATGTCATGCGAAAGACAAAGTGTAGATTTAAAGAAGGTTAAGAATTTTTTTCCCCTCTTTGGAATACATACACTTTTTTTCTTCGCCGTATTCTAGTATCGCTTTGGAATATACTCATAAATTAATTGCACTATTGTAGTAGGGGTAAATAAGTTAGAATTTTAGAGGAAATGTATCTGAATTTGCTTACAGGAAGAGTGGGAAACTATTTAGGTAAAAAAAACAACCATCCGATCGGGATTCGAACTTTGATCTCCCCGTCACCAGAAATCCAGTTCAACACGAGAGTGATGCCTTAGACCATGCAACCACTGATGCGAGTGCCTCATACATTGCCAGATCCGGTGTGTAGTATATATGTGGACAAAGGCACCAGTTTGTCCTTGTCTGGTTCGCTGTTGACGGCAGAGATCCTAACTTGAATCCCAGCTTGGTGTATTGAAGATATTTTTGTCTCGGTTTTCCACTTCCCCGTTACACGAACGTGGGTGTATTTTCTCTGAAATATCTTCTTCATCCTCACCTCATAAGTGCAAATATGTGGATAGCCCTGAGGGTTAGTAAGATGTGGGGCGCAAAAAAACAACTCTATAAATTGTACTATATTGAATTATATTGAAAATTAATTTATTTTATTTTTAGCTATTTATATAATTTTATACAAATAAATCGCTGGTACGGTGCACCGCACAGACCTTACCAATCCTTTATCAAAAAATGGAAATATTTACTCAAAATTCGTAAGATACACGAAACAAAATGATATACACTGCTGCAGAAACATTCAACCATAGAGCATAAATTAAATTATATACACTCTTACAGAAACATTGATAATAGCGGAATATTTCTAGCCACCAATTAGTATACAAATTTCCTTGACCTAAATTTTAAAAATATATTTGCCAATATCTAAGAAAATATTGTTTTTATAAAAATATATTTCAAAGGTTTATTTTTTAATTTTTTAGTGGCACTACAACATTGCAATGACAAATTATTTTGTATCTCAAATACTTACGTAGATGTGATCAAAATTGGAAATTTACGCCTGTATAAAGTACCCTCAAAAGTCATTTTAGAAAAATGAGGGTCCTCATTTTGTTTGTAATGTTAAATAGTGCTCAAATACGAATTTTGATAAAAATGGTTAGAACGGATTTTGAGAAAATCTATTTATATCTAGTTTCACCCATAAGTAAACTACCCTTAATTTTATAATTTTAGATTTGGATAAATAGCTCCAAAAACCCCTTCAAGAAACTTCATGAACACCCAAGGAGTCTTAGCCCGATCGGTAAAATGATTACGTCTTCAGTCCCAGTAACAGACAGACGAAATTGCAAAAAGTACTTTCGAGTGCCTTTTTTTTATGATCACAATAATTTCTCTACCTAAGGAGGTGCGATAAAGTAAAAAATTAAAATATATATATTTTACAATACAATTAAATTACCATTTAGTGAGTATTATGGTTGTTCGCTTTGTATTCATTTAAATATAGATGAAAAAACAAGTCACAGGTTCGATTCCTATGTCCAGGTATCACTTTTTAGTTTTATTAAAATGAAAAATAAATTCCCTTGTTTCCCAAAATAGCGATGTGTGTATGTGTGTGTGTGTGTGTGTGTGTGTGTGTGCGCGCGCGTCAGCCAACCAGGCTTAGTTTCATAATTAATACTTCAACCAATTTGAAAACACATAAATAATACTGTTATTTTATTTGCCCATGCGAAATGTAGGGGAATCGCGATTCCTTTTGTCAAAAATTGTTCTTCTAGTTACGTAACAACCCCAGAGGGAACAATTTTAAATATGCAGTAATATAAAAGAGGAAACTTTAAGGTAAAGGGGCAACCATATTTTTACAACCAGTTTAATGATTTAGAGGGCTAGTTTTGTTGTTCACTAGTTGACCTCTCGACCTTCCAAAGCGGAAATGAAACACACAACTTTCCTTACAACTACTTGAGGTAGGAACTTGATTGTTACTTGAAGAAAAGTTGACTTGAATGGTCCCTACTTAGGTTCAAACAAGATTTATGTTTTGTTTTCGGAAACTTTCATGCTAATCTTTGTTCCCTACAGCCTTCTCACTTTTGCTTTTCTTGTGGAAACTTAATCCGTCTTCTAGGTCTGAGATAAACCGTAACAATTTGTTGTATTCGTTGCTTCTCTTTAATAAAAATAAAAGTGAAATTAAATAATTATGTTTTAGAGCAGTGGTACCCATTTGCTCTATTAACGGACCAACAATATTATTTGTACCAAATGAGCAACCGGCATGGTACAAGACCAAGATGGGTACTAAGACGTGGAAGTGGTTAAAGTTTCTCCTCTCCCCCGTCCCCTCCCACCTTCCACCCAACGCCGAACCACCCTCTCACTCCAAATCTTTTTGATCTGAAAACCAGCAATACCCTTCTCATCTCTCTATCGACTTTTCTTCAAAAGGCTCGTGCTTTATTTATAATATGGATAATGGCGCGCACGCATAATTACTGTAGTCTCTTTTTGATAGTAGGCGCGCGCGCATAATGACTATAGTCTCTTTTTTATAGTGAGTGCGCACGCACAATGACTAGTATACTATTTATAGGGGATGAGAACGCATAGTGACTAGTCTACTTTTGAAACTATGCACGTACTCATAACTATTCTAGTCTCCTTTTTATAGTGGGTGCGCGCGTATATTGACTAGTCTCCTTTTGCTAGTGGGCGCACGCGCATATTGAATAAAGCCTCCTCTAACCATATATACTCACGCCAAAATGGGCTCAATCAGTGACAGGATCCTACAGATGTGAAATGGAACATTTTCAAATTATTTAACTAGAACGAATGCAATTGTGATATCCCAAGCTTATCACTTCAGTTTAATTTATCCTAGTGACGTCAGCATCAGAAATATTATCAAATGAGTTACAGTAAACCACTAACAGCCCATCTAATATCTAACTTAGGTATATTCCATTCACGGTAGGAATTACTCTCTGAAAGGTCTTTTTTCCTACCAACATCCTACTATATAGTAGATTTATGGTAGGGAAAAAGGCCTTTCAGAAGTCAATTCCTACGGTGATTGGAATATAGGTTTTGTGATTTATGTATAAAACAGCACTTTAATGCGTTTTATTTATTAGTGCTATCTTCCGGTTAATCGGACGTGAAAGGGTCTTTTAATAGTGTTTATAGTCCTTTTCTCTCAATTACATATCGATTACGGTGCTTGGTGATTGAATGTGTCACTAATATCGGGGGTTTCCCGGTCTGCCTTAAGTCTAGATTTGTTTATGAGTTACTACTAATGTATAAAAATAAGTCGGTGTATGTGTGTTATTCTTTTACGTAAATCTGCAACACCGATTGAGATGAAATAATATCATAGATATAGTTCGTACGTTCGATTAACGTTTAGGATAGTTTAAATTAACGTCCGCCATTTTGTTTCATTATAGTGACTACAACACACTACATTTTGGACTTTTCCTCAGCTTCTGCTTATCGTATTTTCATTGTACCAAATTTGAAACGTTTCTCGATATAGAAAGGACATAACGGTCATGTTGAAAGAAAATAATGGATATATACAAATACATTTAATCCGAAAGCCTAAGGGAAGTCGGTTCGTGACTAACCAGTAGTCTTTCTCTTTTCTGTAAAATAATTTAACATCAAATATAAAAATCCCTTTTTAACATTGGATACGAACATTATATCTAACCGTCCTCGTGATAGAGTGATCAGAGGCTCTGGCTGCTGACCTATAGGTCCCGGGTTCGATTCTCGGCTGGTGCTAGGGGATTTTACTCGAATGGGGAATAATTTCCATGGTCACCAGGATTGGGTTAATTAGGCTTAAGCTGTGTTAAGATCTTCGTTGGCTCCACTCCGTCATATTCACTACCATCATCACCTCACCTCATCAGATCCCTGAAAGAGCCCCCACAAAAAAGAATGTAGACCCACGATAGTACATTTGGGCATCCCCTAGGGAACAGTATATTAGGATTGGTTAATCTTCCCGCAAATTGAGCTACAGATCAATGTATGTAGCCCAGACACGTCATTAATTAACATCTATTTTTAAGATATCATACATATTTACTACAAAACACATCCCGTGCGAATAACCGACTTAACTAGTACTTCAAAATAATAATAATAAAATGCTTTCCCTTAGGATTCAATGATCTGACAACATTTTACAGAAAAGGTTTATCGCTCTAGGCTAGCGGCTCCTATATCGTGTGATACCGGCATGCAGGGTTGCCAGGTCTCTAGCGATAGTACACGGACCTGAAATGGTTGGTATTTTGCATGGCATGATACTACTTAAGCTCTTAGAATTATGTAGGCGCACATAAAAAAAACTTTAAACAAGAGTTTTTTTTTAGTGATACTAGCTTTTGGGTCCGCAATAATTTTTTTTATCATCGCGTCTAACTTACTACTTGTTCAATTCTATACGCATTTATGATAGTTACTTTAATGGGGTAGGGATGAGGAAAGAAGCATTTTAGAGGTAATCTACCCGCATTTGCTTGTAAGGAGAATGGGGAACCATTTAGTTAAAACCACCCTCAGTAGACCTGAATGGGATTCGAACCTCAATACATCCGTCATCAGTAGACCAGTCTAACACGAGAGTGATGCCTTAAACCATTTGGCCACTGAAGTGGGTGGTTGGCAATATTTATCGTACTAATTTTTTGTTATCAATTACATATTAATAATTGAGAGCATGATGTTGCTTTTTAAGACCCAGGATATTACTTTTTAAGAAATAGCTCAACAATCAACATTAAAGTGTACAAGGTAGGTACTGAAATTATATGGTAGTACAAGTAGTATCCATATACCCGGTGGCCGCATGGTCTGAGGCTCTACTCTTGCAATAGACTGCCGAAGACGAGGGGATCGGTTTCGAATCCCGGCCGGAAATACTAAGGGTGGTTTTCCCTAAATTGTTTTCCACTCTCACTCCACCCCAATGCAGGTACATATCCTCTAAATTCAGCCTTCCTCGGCCTTAACACAATAGCTTAATTAGTACATAGGCGTATAACCCAAACGTTTTTGAAAGACGCCTTGCTAAAAAAAAAAGAAAAAAGTATCTAGATCGTACAGTTGGCAACGCGGCCGTCGTGAAATGTTTGAAGCGACCCTGGCAAAGCGAGTGGTGCTGCCACCTGCCTTCAGCTGGCAGGGTAATGTCCCCTCCTCCCACCGGTATTAGTAACCCACCCCTTCCCCCAACCACCTCTCTTGACCTTGTTTAAAGAGTTGGCGTGACCCTCGTACTCGCAAGAACCATGAATAGTTCCCTCTCTCCCCTCCTATACCACTATGACATAATATGTAGATATCGGGGACCATCATCCAGTGGAGTTTCCCGTGGGAAAAGTAACCTGCTTTCAGCGTTGCTTCCTAAGCTTCTGTTTTCTCACACAACAAAGTTTTCTTTATTTTTTTTAAAGATATTTTATTTAAGGGATGAGATGAAGGGGCTTCTTCTAACTTGTGAATATATCTCAGAAGAGTTAACAATTTGACACCCCACTACGGTGGACGGATGGTCTATGGTGTTATCTCATGTTAGACTGGCCTGCTGATGATGGGCTCAAACAAATCTTGGTCGGTTCTACTGAACGTGGTTTTTTCTAAATGGTTTTCCAATCTCCTTCCACGCATATACGGGTATACATTCTATAATGCTTCATTTCTCATCCCTAGACCATTCGAGTAATGATCATAAGAGCGTATAACATTGAACTGTTAGTAAGCTGCGGTCATAAAGAAATATAAATAGATTTTTTTGTTAAATCAAATTTTTTTTTAATCAAAAAGTTGCTACCATCTCTACTCTTTGGTACTGTGTGGGTGAGATTTCCCAGAAATATTGGGGTCACTCATTTCCCTTCAAACACCCGTCTCGCCTTTCATTTCTCCCACGTGACTGGAAGGATTCTTATAAGAAGGAACTTAAAAACATATTTTTTAGGTCAACATTGATCAAATTTTCCTGTCTAATAAATTATATTTTATAGGTATTTATAATACTCATATATATCAAAAGAAAGAACTGTCTTCTGCATGACGTCATAGAAGGAAAGGTTAAGGGAAGGAGGAGCTTAAGAGGAAGATTCAAATATTAGATGACTTGAAGGAAAGAAGGAAATTCTGGGAGATGAAGGAAGATGATAGGGTGCATTGGCAGTATAAGTTCACTGACCAAAGGAATGGACCTGTAGTGTGACAGATCACCTAATATTAGTAACACAGCTGCAGATCACATGACTTAGCCTGAAGTCTGTTCAGCGTAGGAGTTGTTTTCTTAAAGGTCTTTTACCCTACCAGAAATATATTATATTGTAGGTTATTGGTTGGAAAAAAGACCTTTCAGAGAGTAATTCCTACCGTGAATGGAGTATATGTATCTTAAAAAAATATTGTAGTCATTTTTTTTATATAAACGTAAGCTCCTTTTGTTATAAATTGGACTACTTGATTTTACCCATAATTCATTGCAACTTCCCATCGGTTTAAGTTTTGTCTGTGCAAAATTCTAAACTATTTGTTTGATGTGAAGATGAGGGAAAAGAGGATTATTGTGTGTAAGACTTAGAATGATAGTGGGTGGGGCTAAGGGCATGGAAAGCTAATATTATTATTGGGGTCCACTAGAAAACCACTAGAAATCTTGAGATAATACAAGCTTGTATATCAACATATGGACCACTGGTGGTCAGAGTTTCTCTACACATATCTGAAGGTCCCGGCTTCGATCCTCGACGCTTCCCATATTTTTCTGTGAAACAGCGCGTATGGAACGGGGTAAACTCGGCCTAGTTAGGACAAATGAATGAAAATGGTAGCGGCCTGGTCTTTAAAACTGAGATTAATGGCTGGAGAGTTCGTTGTGATGACCAAACGACACACCATATCCGCATAAGTTGGAACTATTGCAGGCTGATACTGTAAGGGCGGCTAATCGACATTTGCACAGGACGGTGAGAACTGTAGCGCCGACCCTTGGGTGGGTGTAGGTAGACAAGAGTGTAAAACTTCCTGTTTCTTGTGCTCATTCTTGGAGACTTCGGTTGAGACATCAACCGCATTAGAATACAATGCAACTCAGCAGGGCGAGTCACTAGATAGACGTTCCTTCTCCAACACACGCACGCGCGCGCGCGCACACACACACACACACACACACACACACACACACACACACACACACACACACACTGCAATTACTGCAGGAGGGCGGGTTTATTTGGCCGCACGTTTTAAAATCGGAGAACATCGAAAGTACATTAGAGAGAGAAACGTCATTATAAAAAGCGCACAGGTGAAAAAACCACATAACGTGGCTACATGGCAAATATATATATATATTAAACAACCCCCTTATTATTTTTATAAAAAATACTAAATTAATTAGGTTGATATAGGTTTCTTGTGCCCACAGTTATGGTGGAAACGAGATAAAACGTTGAATATAATTCTCTAAAATGTGTGATTCTGATATACTCCAAAACAAGTACACAAATTCGGTCTGTGTGCTCTCAGTACGTAATATTTTAAAATAAATATAATACTTAATTTTTTCCCCTAATTACTCCACGTCTTACTACCTGGCCTGTCCCTACAAATGTCCTAGCCAGGGGTTCGGAAACCAATCGATCGTGATTGACCAGTCGATACAGTTGCAATTTTAATTTGCTCACGTAAGTAAACTACATCGTTATAAAAAATTGATCTTTGAGTCTTGTAAACTTGTACATATATTAAGTACTTACAAATAATATCTTAGTGTGAGCAAAGTTACCTTGATCGGTTATACATGGGTTTGATGTTTTTAGAAATTTGAAGAGTGTTGGATGAAATTGTAAATTTTATTCATTCTATATTTTACACTTGAATGAAGGGGACATCAGCATTTGAGGAAATATTAAACTTAAGGACTAAATTAAGAACTGATAACTATATAGGCCAAAAAAAAAGTACATTGTAAAAAATATGAATGATCGTGGGACCTTTTTATAGGTTTATAATTCGATCCGGGTCCAAAATGGTTGCCAACTCTTTTGGTCAACACTAATGAGTTTATGAGGAAGCAGGTAAATTTTTTTAGAGTAAATGTATCTTAATTTACTTGTAGGGAGTGTAGGGAAACATTTAGGTAAAAAAAAAATCCACCTTAATACATACAGCTGGGATTAGAACGCCAATGTTCCCTTTACAGGAAGACCAGACGCGCGATAAGACACGACTTTGCCGGCTTGCTCATCGGTATATTTTTTTTATTAATTTAGCACCGCGTCTTGCTACCCATTAGGGTTATATGCGTAAGTACTAATTACGCTAATGGATTAGGAATTGGGTTGGGAAGGTTGAATTGAGAGGAAGTGAGTCCGCATTTGTGTGGAGGGAGAGAGGAAAACCATTTGGGGGGGGGGAGAGGAATAGTTCACCCGACCGAGATTCGAACCTCGATCCCCCCGTCCTCGGCAGTCTAGCTCACCAAAACTAGTGCGTTAGCTAACTATGCCACATCGGTATGGGTAGCACTTTTTTATACTCCCTAAAAAAAGATTTTTTATTTTCTTCACCGAGTCCCACCCTCCGTTCAAGCTATTCGCACTTTTGGGGTACTAATGAGTAAGATATATAGAAAATATACTCGGTTAAGCGTGGAGAGAGAGAGAAACAAAAAAGCACCTTTATTACACTCTTCCAGAATAATTCGAGACCTGATCTCCCCGTCAACACCAGTCTAGTCAATGATGCGTTAGGTCATGTGACCACCGGTGCGAATGCACCTGAGGTTAGCATCGCGCCAAGCTCTGTGGTCTGCATCTGTCATATTTGACTAATGGTACTCATCTTGCCAAGGTTGGTTTTTATTACATTTATGTTGTGGAGGTTCTACTTTCTGTCTGCCAAATCGGTGGCCACTTGGTCTTAGGTGTTTGACTCGAATCGCACCAGCTCACTTTTTACGTAAAGGTTGGACTTCAAATTACGGTTGGGTCCCACTGGAGGGGGTGGTGGATTTTCCATTTTATTTTCTAAACCTCTTGCCCCCCTTTGAATGCAGCTGTACTTATTTCTTCAATGTACCCTCCTGATCCCCAGCGGTGGATTAACAAATTTGCGCTCCCCCCCCCCACCCCCCTATTTTTCAAAGCGATTGCAAAGTACAGTTATTTAAACAGAAATATTGTCATATTCTTGAAATTGAAAAATGACACCTGGACACGGCAATCTAACTCGAAACCTTGGGCTTAGTACGCCAATGCTCTAACCCTTGAGCTATCCAGGAATCGCCCCATGCCCAGGGTCATTCTTCACTCATATTTTAAGGCAGAGTCTATGATGGACGTGTTGGTTTCTCCTTCCACGGTGATGAGATTGGCGGCTGGGGGTTTGATGTTATCTGTCCTGACTCAGCTTATAAGTCGTGTGCTGTTATAACCAGTCGGTTCAGAAAGTGCACGTTTACAATGGTGTCACTATGGGAGTGCGGGTGCTTACCACTCCGGGTGACACCATTAGAGGGGGTGGAACCAAGGTGACTGTCTATACCAATTTTGTCTAGTGTATCGGCAGAAATTTATATTATTAAAAAAAAATATCTGTAGCTATAACCACAAAAAACATTTTTCGTAAGCATATTTTACGTGTACTTTATCATTATACCTACAAAGACAACTGTATGTCAATTTACATTTTGAACCTTCTAATGCGCATGCGCTTCGGTAGGAGTTTGTCTTCTTTTTTACCCAATTACAATGATGCTTCGAATTTCGTCCACGCGAGCTGCTGTTTTCGTTGCTGTTGGTGTTTTTTTTACAGTCGCTGATCTTGTCAAATTTTCTGGTGTTTTAGCTACAATATTTTGTGTATAATGCAATATGTATTTGTCTACGGCTTCTAAATGACTATGTGAATGTGGGGAATGCCAGGCCTCCACCGTGGTTCGGATTCCACGTTAAACTGTAGGTCCTCCATTTCATCTCACAATCACCCTACCATTACACATTAGCGTAAGTGCGTATAACCCGAACGGGTAGTAAGACGCGGTGCTAATAATAATAATAATAATAAATGACTATGGTCGTTGTTGATTATGCAAACCTAATCCATTAATGTATCTCATGTACCGATAAAGATTAAGATTAAGTTAAAATGAATATAAATAATTTAGATGTAGTTCTTAAACGTTTTTACTTCGAATTCTTTTTATTTTCCTACTAAATTTTCAATCTAACCACATTAAGCTATGTAAAATTAAATATATTTTGGTTATACCCGTGATATTTTAATTTAATTTTACAAGTTGTTTATGTCACTATTATTGACATTGTTGTTATTAGCACCGCGTCTTACTACCCGTTCGGGTTATACGCACTTACGCTAATGTGTAATGGTAGGGTGGTTGTGAGATGAAATGGAGGACCTACAGTTTAACGTGGAATCCGAACCACGGTGGAGGCCTGGCATTCCCCACATTCACAAGATGTCTTGTCAGAGGTGAAGGAAGGGTTTGGTAATCAGATAAATCTGTGCCGGGACCGAGGATTGAACCCCGGACCCCAGTACAGAAGTCCAACACCTTACCCCTAGACCACCAGGTCACCTATTTATTGACATTACTTTCAGTGATATACGGGAGTTACGATTAATGAGTAGCATTAGTACAAAAAACATAACTAAAAATTCTGTATTGTCTGGTACAGGAGGTGGTCCATAGAGGTGACACCATGAGCTACTTCACTGGGTGACACCAACCCTAGCTACGCCACTGCACGTTAAGTACCTCAGCACAATTGAACTATATATACTGAAGAAACATTTGATTCGTTTTCGTCAAGATATGTGTATACTATAAAACTGCAAAAACTCTGCCCTTAAAGGGCTATCCTTATCTCTCGTAATTAAAGCCTTTCTCGGGAAATGAACACGGTACTCTTAGTCCAGACCACAGCCACTAAATTATTTAAAATACCCACTGAGGATTGAATCGAATCGCACGACGGTCTTCAAGAGTGAAGAAGCCCTTGCACCAGAAAAAAATTAATTCTGGAGCCCTTATAAAAAATGTCCACACTAATGTTAAGAACATTCTATAAAAATGTGGCTACAGACAGGGAAAACCTGGAAAAGTCAGGGAATTTTGTAAAATATGTTTTATAGCCACCCTGGCTAAGAGTAGCTAAATTCTAGAGTTATAAAACAAACAGAAAACATTACAAGATCTTGGCTGCGCCTTTGGCAAATGTACTTTATCCAGATTTGAAAAAAAAAAAAAGTTGCAGAATGTTCTGTAAAAATGGAAGGCTGGTTGGTGAAATCGGCAGATGGGTGAGAACGCATCTTGGAGAGTAGTTGGAAGTATGTGGACTTTTGTAGTATCGAAAGAGGCAAAGATGAAACTACATAAAAGGGTTTTGACGCCAACATTGTTTCATGTATATGAAGTAGGGGTTTACCAGGAGAAACAAAAGAGCAAGGTGAATATTATTGAAATTAGATATCTAATAAATGTATGTGGTAAGACTCTAATGGACTGAGTCAGTAATGAACGGGTGCTGAAAGAGTGCGGTTTTCAAGGGAATCCAATAGGTCAATGCTGGTTTGGGCATTTTGAGAGAAAGTGTGGATCGAGGGATGAAGCAAATATATGAAGGTAGAGTGTGTGGGGCAAAAGAAGGGGTAGGCCATGTAAGACGTGAATAAATGTAGTATATGAATGTGCAAAAATGAGACGCATTAAGAGTTTTAAAAATAAAATAGCATGTATTACTTGTGTATGCAAGGATAGCGAGGTGTGGAGAAAGTTAGCGTGGATAGATTAAGTACGGAGCTGTTTTTTTTAGCTACAGTATATGCACAGTTTATTGCCTACCCCGTAAGGGAACGGCATGGTTAGGTATGTATGAAACAAAAATCAACCATCCTAATTAATGATACTTTATGGTGTAATAAACCAATAAATAATATTCTAAAACTGCCTCGCGGAACCTGATATAACAATGGCGGAGCCCCCTGGAGCACAATTTGAAAAACGCTGTTCTAGACGTCACGGCCCACCCACTCTTTAGTCTGCGTGTTCACCCTTTTGAGCCCAACGTTGAATCTCTTATTATTTTTGTGTCTGTGTCTAGCGCTGGCTCTCTTCCGAGCTAAAAATAGTCTTCAGACTGTAGCCGGGGACTTTTCTCTCGAGCCTTGACCCTTCGCGGGCTGCGGCCATTCATCTGGAGTCTGCCAATTCACGGACCACCCATCCACCCACCCCTGCACCCACACGTTGCTGTAAATGATAACACTTTGTATAAATCTTCAATAGGTCCTAGGCTCTATCCCTGATGCTTCCAGGTTTTTTATTTGAAGTGGTGGGTCTGGAACGGGTTCGATTAAGCCTCGTGAGAAAAATGAGGAGTTACTTGGATGAAAAAGTAGCAGCTCTGGTCTTGAAAACTGAGATTAATGGCCGAAGGGTTTGTTCTAACCACATGACGCTCTATATCCACATAATTCTCCACTATCTTCACCAACAGACGGTGGCCGCTCAGCCAGAATATTTTATTGTGGGATGACACCATGGAGTCTTTTTTAAATGTGTGAACATTAAGTCACTTTTTTATCTGCGCCGGTGAACAAATTTGTTTGAATGTCAAGCTAAATTCAATCTGGTTTGCCTGTGATGAGGAAGTTCGAGGTTCGAATACCGATCGGGTATACTGAGGGTGTGTTTTAACATAAATAGTCCCCTTCTCTTACTCCAAGCAAATGTGGATGACCCGAACTTTTTTTTAATACCTCAAAGAGAAAGTATCGCAATATTGGACATTTTTTACCTCGATACAATACGAACTACGATGAATCTTGTGTGTATATGTGTCCCCCAAATTATTTTTTTTCTTTCTACAACTGTAAATGTTTCCGGGCTACAGCCAAAACGATTTGATGATCTTCATACAAACTTGATAACTAGATATTATACCTCAAAGTTAAATAGTGATTTTAAGTTTGTCTCAAAATGATATGTTACTGAAGTCAGGTATCGAAAAGGGCTCTAACAATGTTATTCAGAATGAGTATTATTATATATTTGAAGTATTTAACGTGGATTTTTTAAACCTACTGACTATATCATCACATGACTTTTAATATAACATATATAGAACATACAAAACGTTTAGCATGCTGCCATTAATTCATCACTAAGAAAGGAAAAACCCACATTTGATCAGTAATAAATTTTTCTGCCTTGCCAACCAGGAATCGAGCTAATAACCCTTAAACTCAGTATGCAGGCACACTACCAACTGAGCTAAGGTGTCGAACGGGAATAAGTATCAGGGGGTGGGGAGCACTGCATGACACAGGTTTGCTTAAATTTTCGGAGAAAAATTCATATAAGGGTGGTTTACTACCATAATGATTTTTGAAAATTGTTTCCAACCTATAATAAAGTACATAACTATGTAACCGTCTAGGCTACCAGCATATTTACACAAATATCTTCCTCCCCCCCCCTCCCCCCCGCTGTGTTTTAAAGCCTGTTCGATGTATAAATTTTAATTACATGCATAGTATAGAGATGCGTAAGTTAAAATTTAGAGGAAATTTCCCCTCATTTTCGAGGAGGGAGGGACGAAAACCATTTAGAAAAAATCACTTTCAGTACATACGGTTGGCATTTGGACCAACATTTCCACTACAGACTTGATGAGCCTGACATTATTTCCCCACGTACCCACCTATGTGGTTATATCTAATATCAAACATGTAGTTTTTTAATGTGTTGTGTTTTGTTCAAAATCAATTATGGCAATTAGCATTCTTTAAGGGTGTTGTAGGACTGATTTCCATGTCCACGTGGTCTTAGGCTCTCGCAATAGACTGGACTCCTGATGACGAGGAAATTGGGGTTCGAATATTGGTCATGTGTACCGAGGGTTGTTTCCACCCTTTCTCTCTACGCAAATGTGGATAACCCGAATGGGTAACAAAGCACAGAGCACTTGGAAAAAAAAAATGTAATTCTAAATTTAACACATTGTTGGTAAATTAAGAAAAAAAAATCCTTTAAAATTAACATTGCAAATATATATATGCAATGTTAATTTTGAAGGGGTGACCTGGTGGTCTAGGGGTAAGGTGTCAGACTTCTGTGCTGGTGGCCGGGGCTCAATCCTTGGTCCCGACATAGATTTATTTGATTACCAAACCCTTCATTCACCTCTGACAAGACATCTTGTGAATGCGGGGAATGCCAGGCCTCCACCGTGGTTCGGATTCCACGTTAAACTGTAGGTCCTCCATTTCATCTCACAATCACCCTACCATAACACATTTAGCGTATGTGCGTATAACCCAAACGGGTAGTAAGACGCGGTGATAATAATAATAATAATTATTATTATTATTATGGATTTTTTTTTCTTAATTTATCGGTCGATTTTGTTAATAAAAGTGAAAAACAGTTGGAAACTCTTTTTATTCAACTCTATCGCTCTAGACTACTTGGCCATTGGTGCGTGTGGTAATGGAAAAACCACCCTTGGTAGTACACCCGATTAAGATTCGAACCTTGATCTTCCTATTATCGGCAGTTCAGTCTAAAACGAGAGTAGTGCGTTAGACCATGCGGACACAAGTAGGTCATCGTATTGTTAAAATATAATGTTAACAAACACCATGTAAACAAACTCTGGTTAAAGTTTAAATGCAATCGATGTGACCAAGATCTTGTACACGATCTTGGACAGAATTCAGTACAATAAATTATGCCGTGGATACCAGGCTTTAGGACAGTAATTTCAACCCTGAACAAGGCACAAAACTTGTCAAGCTACACCATCAGTTTTTTAAAGAGAGGATTTATAATTTAAAAAAACTAGTATTATGATTGTGTTTGAAAGTACAATAGCTAGAATTCTAATAATTGTGTTATTCTTAAAAATAAAGTTGATCATAGATTTAAAAAATAGTTACTTTTATTCCTCTATTTTTTCTCTTGTTTCTTTTTGATCTTCCCCCACTCTCTTGCTGTACATCTGTTGACCCTTATTGGCACCCTGATTGAAAAACACCGCTTTAGAGCAAAGGCATTGACTATTTTGTTACAAAAAAAAATACATGTGTGTGAATGTGGTGGCCATTAGATACCAGTTTTATATCGTAAACGTTTGTGTTTGTATTAAACAACATTCTAATGTAGATGCATTTCCTGTCAGTATTTTCTCTTGCATGAATTATTTATAAATCTAAGCTGCTTTATGAATAATTTCATCTTGAAAAAAAAGAAGTTATTTAATTACCTAGATTCTCGTATTTAACTCCAACTTCAACGATGAACATAATAGAAGTACTCTTTGATTAAAAAATAATAATTTAATTATGAATGCGATGCATAAAAGTGTTTGTAGTATAGAACAATAGATTCAACTTAAGTGTAATTATATTTTTTGCGTCTTTCACCGTACCTTTGAATAATTATTGGGTTTGTATCTTTTTTATACTAGAGCTTGCAAAACAGGAAATAGGCTATTAATGTATAGAAGCTATTTATGTTTTACTGCCTTATGTCATAAGGTTATGTTTAATAACATATCATAGATTTTAAATCAAGATAGTTGAACGTATATACATCCTTTTTGTAATGTTATTTTATTCTAAGGGGGCCGCCTCGTCTCGGTAGTTGAGAAATTTCCATGCAGACGTGCAGCTCTAACGCAATATTTAATCAGCGATGAATTATTTAAAAAAAATAAGGTTCATGCCAAAATTTTGTTAAAAGTTTCCAACAGGTCTTTTTTTCCTTAACCCTATATTTTGAGTGCCAGGCCTCCACCGTGGTTCGGATTCCACGTTAAACTGTAGGTCCTTCATTTCATCTCACAATCACCCTACCATTACACATTAGCGTAAGTGCGTATAACCCGAACGGGTAGTAAGACGCGGTGCTAATAATAATAATAATAATAATAATAATAATAATAGTAATATATTTTGAGTTTGATTAATGTGGAGGGGGGGGGAATTTGTGAAATGTAAAAGTAGATCATTTTCAACGACGTTTTGATCATATTTGCGGAGCAATGAAACTATGCTTGATAAAAAAAAAGGGCCCTGGATTTATTATTCCTCTAATGAATGCAGTCATTTATTTATAGGCTCACAATATAAAATATTAAGTAAGCCATTTGAGAACCAGTAGCGAGCTTTACCTCGAGATAAGAAGTTTCTTAGTTTTCTTTCCCTGCTTTCTTATTTACATGAAAAATATTGGTTGTAGATTAAGGGTGAAAGGGAGTATAGACCTATACTGTACAGAATAGACAGGTAAAGTAGCCCCATGACTTCTTTGGTGCTGACGGACAGCTCACAGCTGATGGCTTTGAAATGCTACCAAACCAAATTATGTATCCCTACACCGAACCTTATGATCTGCAAAAACATGTGTTTAGTAGCTGTCACTTCTGAAATTCAAAATTTAGGTATATATCTAAATGTTGACTGGTAGAAGTCAGCTGTGAGCTGTCAGTCAGCACCAAAGAAGTCATGGGGCTAATGTAATTCCAGAAAACAACACATACCATTGTATTTTAAGCCGTGGAGCCTGACACTGACGAGGCTTTCTCACTTAATTTTAACTTGTATTAATTTTAATTATATAACTTAGTTTACTGGCACATATATGGTCCCTCGTAATTAAATCTCGTACCTTTGCTTTACTTACAGATGCTCTACAAATATTAATAGCCCATCTTACGCGCGATCAGCCGTGATATTAGATACATTATTACGCGCAAACTATAATTTATATCGAAGTGCGATTTTCTTCCTCCTTCTCTCGACAAACGGCTGGAGGTCTCGTTATGCTGATCACATGACACCGTCTATCCGCAAATGTTGGCGATATCATCGCTAATGGTGGCGGCCTCTGGGTCAGTGTAACTCGCAGACTAATACCATGAAGTTTTATAGTTATTATTTTTAAATTTTGACGACTGATCTCGATGCCATTGTTTTCTATACAAGAGTACAAAGACCCGCACCCCAATTCGACGCTTGTTTCGATATGTATTATCTACCTAATTTAGGTACGGTTCAGGAGAACTCTAGGGGCCTGTTAACCTTTGTTACTACAAATTATAAAAAGAAAATAAATTATGCCTAGACAATTCTATGTAGTAGTTATTGTTTTTCCTTCTTTTTTTTCACTTTATCTTATTTACCATTCTGATTAGCCACCACATATTCATAAAAAATAGGATAAAGATCAGGAAGTAGAACTTAGAGGAAGTATAATATTTTTTCAGCATGGCGTCTTACTACGTGCTAGACTATATGCATATGTACTAATTATACTAATCAGTTAGGGATGAGGAAGGTTGAATCTAAAGGAATTATACCCACATTTGTGTGGAGGGAGAATGAAAACCCGTGTAGGAAAAAAAACACCTCATTTACACCCGACAAGGTTTCGAACCTTGATATCCTTGTCGGTAGTCTAATACAAGAGTGACATCTTAGACCATACAGCCATCGTTAAGCAGATGCTGTACCTTTTTGTGTGGAAGTGGTAAACAGCCTAAGAAAAAATACTTTAATACTCTCATTCAGGAATTGAACCCCGACCTGTCTCTGTCCCCGTCAAACCAGACTAGAGTGTAATCCGCGTGTCCACAGATTTAGGTATAATTATAACCATACTTGTCTCTTTTATTATTAGAGGTCTAGGGCCTTTACCCCAATAATTTAATAACCGACCTCTTGGTGAATGTTTGTGAATACCATTCATAGAGTTTCCGGATATTATAAAGATAGTATCTTCTTCTGATGTCGACACTATTTCCTGTTGACATTATCATCATAGACTCTTCTCATGCTTGATCCTCTCCTCCGCCCTTCTCCCCCCTCCCTCACCCTCCTGTTGGGAGAGAGAGGGTTCCTCCCCTCCATTGATGTGTGTGCTGTATAGTGAGTGCTCCATTCACCCCGTCTTCTCCTGACCTTGACCTACAAGAGGCGCGCCCCATTCATCAGCCTCTTAGGATCCCACGTTCTTTTCGTCCAGTATACTGTGTGTAGTGCAGCGATTTTCAAATATAATCTAGTTTGAACCGCAGTTGAATGAACCTTTCACAAGATGTACCAAATAAAGGTAGATCAACCTTGAGAAAAGATCGCCATTGATACAAAATGTTGAACATTCATACATCTTGTTGACTGACCTCCTTGGGTTGTAGTATAATAGACAAGGCGCTTTCAATAGCGGGCGGACTATAAGTGGAATGGCACACTAGTAGTCTTGTTTGTTTTTTCTTTTAACACACCTGCTTCGGTGGTTACACGGTTTAAGGCATCACTCTCGCGATAGAGTAGACTGCCGATTACAGGGAGATCGGGGTTGGAATACCGGTCGTGTGTACTGAGGTCTGAGGATGGTTGGTACTAAATTGTTTTCAACTCTTCCTTCACGCAAGTACGAGTACGCTTCCTCTAAATTCAACCTTCCTTATCCCTAGCTCATTACTGTAATTATTACATATTATGTGTATGTTGTATAGTCTGAGCAGGTAGTAAGACGTGGGTGGGGGGGAGTACGTATCCATCTTACAGTACAACCTAATGCTAATATTGTTTGGTGGTTACTTAATCACCATTTTATTAACAAACTAATTTTTATTTTTACACCTTTTAGCTTAACGATATATTTAGATTTTTTTGAGATCCGATTGAGCAGAAAGAATATTCGAGGAAAAACAATTTTTTACTCAAAACTTTCTTTTGGCACCGCGTCTTAGTACCCGTTCGGGTTGTATGCCTATGTACTAATTACGCTAATGGATTAGGGAAGGATAAGATTGAATTTGGAGGAAGCGTACCCACATTTGATTGGAGAGATTGTGAAACCATTTAGGAAAAACCACCCTCAGTACACCCGACAGGGGTTGAACTCCAACCTCCCTATCATTGCCAATCTAGTCTGTTGCGAGAGTGACGTATTAGACCATGAGGCCACTGAAGTGGGTAAAACGTACCTCAATTGGCTCTTGATTTTATTAAATACCATTTCAATTTTGCTAAAAATTACATTTTCTTTTTGTGAACCGATCAACAACAAAAAATGTTAAAATAAAGAACTACTTTCATTGAAATGATTAGTCACGTGCTAACATTAAAATATATATATTACAGAAAACCACACAGGTTATGGTAATAAAAAAGTGTTAATAACAATAAGTGACCGGGATGCTAGTAACGAGTTTCAAATGGGTTTTATTTCTAATAATAGTCTAAGCGAATATATTATTATTATTATTATTATTATTATTAGCACCGTGTCTTACTACCCATTCGGGTTATACGCACTTACGCTAATGTGTAATGGTAGGGTGATTGTGAGATGAAATGGAGGACCTACAGTTTAACGTGGAATCCGAACCACGGTGGANAGGACCTACAGTTTAACGTGGAATCCGAACCACGGTGGAGGCCTGGTATTCCTCACATTCACAAGATGTCTTGTCAGAGGTGAAGAGAATATAAAAAGAGTTGGATCAGTGCGTTGTGATTTGTGACATCTGTTCACTTACCCCTCGTTTACCCTGTAAGGTAGCAAGCTTATTTTGCATTATTCAACTATGGTATTGCTTATAAGTAGAGCTGAGTCGAGTCCTATTTCTCAAAATTGAATCTTTTTTTTTAAATCTCGAATCCAAATTTGAATTTTTAAATATTTAAAAATGTACAATTTTATAAAGAAGAAATATTTAAAATCTAGTTTAAAAAGAAGTTTTTCAAGGATTGTTGCTACTAACAAAATGCTAGTTTGTCTGACATGTTTATCACCTCATAAACAACAAAGAGAACACTTTTTATGTAACTTATATCAATACAGTACATTAGAATGGACCTAAAAGAGATAGGGGGACTGGTTAGAACTAGCTCAAGATAGGGTGTAATAAGGGGGACTGGTTAGAACTAGCTCAAGATAGGGTGTAATAAGGGGGAACTTGTTAGAACTAGCTCAAGATAGGCTGTAATAAGGGGGACTTGTTAGAATTAGCTCAAGATAGGGTGTAATAAGAAGGGCTGGATAGAACTAGCTCACGATAGGAATAGGGGGCTACGGCCAGACGAGCAATAAATTTCGCTTGAATCGAGGGACAGATGACGCTAGAATAATTTACCCAGTGAATTAAGCTGTAACGAGCCAGACAAGGCAGTAAATGTCGCTTAAATTTAGCGTCTTCAAACACATGTCACTTCTAGAATAGTCCTGTGTTCAGTTGAAGAGCTACTAATACTTCTGTATAGTGCCGTATTAAGTTAGTGCGGAGCCTGTAGCATAATGATATAAAGGGACCCCAAATCTATAAAAATGCACATGAATATTAAAATATAAGCCATTTAGTTGAACAGTTAAGTAATTCAATATATTCATTTGCTATTCAGCCAGTTAAATGTCCGTATATTATTCAGAGGCGGTTCTAGCCTGGCGTGGTTTTGAAAAAATAAGTACTGTGCCTGCATGTAATGAATCAAGTAGTGAAAAAAGTATTTTTCGTAGTTCAGATTCAAATTTATTATCTAATAGAAATATCGCATTATTGTAAGAGAATCATGGATGAAAAATTAAGTAGTCAGTATAAAAATATGCCCCTCCCCCTTTCCCCCAGTTTATAGCCTTTAGAACCACCATTATTACTATTTACATGTAAGTATCAAATCCAAATGTCAAAAGTAACAAAACTACAACTAATAGTTAACTTTTCTAAATTTAGTATGAACAAACATTTGTTGATGAGACTTGAAATGTCCATTTAACGCATAAGTTCATGTTCAATGTTCATTAGAGTGAGATTGCTCTATCTGATTTGATCCTTGGTGATTCTCAGTTAATTTTTCATCCTTTTTAAGTTTTGAAAATGAATATTCTCCACTGCAGTTGATAGCCATGCGTGACAAATAGATGCGCAAAGCATTTTATACATTTGGACTACAAAGAATTGTCAGTTATCAAACGAACCCAAAATATGGCGGTAGTCTACCATTCAGCTTGGCGTTCTTTCGGCATGTAAACAACAACGTTGTCAGATTGTCAGAATACGTTGGGATGCCATTTCACCGGGCAGCTTACAAACATCATTTTTTTCCCCCTCCAAATTCTCAATGTATTTATTTTATTTTCTATTGAGGGTCCTCAAAAACGCGAGGCCCGTAGTATAATATGCTAATTTTGCTACTGTGTTATTATCATTATTAGCACCGCGTCTTACTACCCGTTTGGGTTATACGCACTTACGCTAATGTGTAATGGTAGTGTGATTGTGAGGTGAAATGGAAGACCTACAGTTTAACGTGGAATCCGAACCACGGTGGAGGCCTGGCATTCCCCACATTCACAAGTTGTGATTCATACACATTATGTCAGAGTTGAAGGAAGGGTTTGGCAATCAGATAAATCTGTACTGAGACCGAGGATTGAAACGCAGACCCCCGGCACAGAAATCTGACCCCTTACCCCTAAACCTCCAGAGTAGAGAAGAACGTCATGTTTCAGGGCGCAAAGGGGTAATCGGTGGTGGGGGGTGCTAGCTTGTAGACGGGGGGAGGTGCGCGGG
>CABFVX010003369.1:0-15953 GCA_902151425.1 Timema shepardi
TGTCACATTGTTATATACAGTCCACCTTTTATCGGTTTGGTTGTTGTTGTTTTTGATGCTAATAGTTTGTTGACTGGAAAGAACAAGGCTGCTTTATTTCCTTTATAGTCACTCCCATATCGAAGGAGTATGGCAGAAGTAGCAGTCGGTGTTATAATCTCTTGGTTCTCTCCACACTATTGGAACCACGAAAAGGCATGGCTCGTATTTTACCCCTCAGCTAGTATTGGAAGTTGGAAGGGCAAGTTTTGTAATTTATTATGAGGAGCCCAGCTTTAATACTGGTCCTCCACCTTACATCCTAAATACAACTTATATACTTTACAAGCCAACACAGTTAATTTGTGTTTTTATTTGCTAACATAAATTCCCCACAAATATAGCAAAAATAGTCACTTTCAAACATTTATGTGATATACTGATGTTTCGGGAATAAATTGATCAAATCACAGCATTAAAACAATACATCACATAACTAAAAGTACACAACCAAGTCCGGTCTGATTTCTCTACAGAAATAAACCATTTACTAACGAAAAATGCACAAGTTTTTTCTTATCAGAAACCATCCCCAGCATTTCTAAATAACTCCTACCTGCGTAGAATTGTTCTAGCTTAAGGGTACAAACCCAACAAAGTAAGATGTGCCAGATTATCCTACGAATTTCCCAATTATCAAGAGTGACCAAATTTCAGTAAATGGCATTACCTCCTACAACTTAAAAACTGTAACCAACAGGTTTTTTTTGTTCATTTTAGGCCTCAAAGACCACATAATAGTAAGAATTGGTTGATATTATCTGTGGCACAAAATGGCTTTTGACCAGTGTTATTTATGCGATGCCAAAACAAATTAGTAACACTTTTTTTTAAGTTTAGTTTTAAAAATGACACCCTGACACGGAACTCGAACTTGGAATTTTTGGTTTAATATGCCAATGCTTTAGCCACTGAGCTATCCAGGAATAATTCCATGTACAGGGTTATTTTTTACTCATACTTTAAAGAAGAGTCTGTGAGGACGTGCAAAAACCGTCAGCTACATATATGTGTGTGATCAACTAAGATTATGAGCTATCGAATAATGCAGTCACCTTTGACTATGTAAGGCTTTATGCTGCCAAATGAACAATGACTAATGTACGAATGTGAATATCATAATGAATTAAATAGCAAAGCCATTATAATTGATAGTAGCGGCTATTGACACATCTAAATATAATTTTCTTTAAATAGATGCGGCTATAACCGTAATTATCAAATATAATTGCTTTGCTATTTTAATCCAAATCTATTTTTTATACCTTTTCTTTTTACAAATGATGCTATAAAACAAAAAATGGCCATGTCAAAGTTAGCAACACACTAAATCGCAATACAGAAATACTTTCTACTAAAACATTTCTAGATTATTACTTTTGTTTAGGAGATAAAGTGTTACTCTTTGTTTAGGTAGTCAGGTAATAAATGTAAACCAATAATATAAACTCACATAAAGACAAAATATTCATTAGTAATAGTTATTAAAACTATTTTTTTCATTTTGCTATGTTTAAATTTGATTCTACTTGCCTATTACAAGTGGCATAGTGTTTTAAGAAATATGAATATTAAAATAGTGATCAGGCATTAATAATAAAATGTTTCAAGTGAAGACAAGATTTTAATAAAGCAGATACTGTTATATATTGTAATCACAATAGAAAGGTAAGTCTCCGACATTTACAAAATTTAGTAAAGCTATTTACATTTTATTTACATAAAATGTAAAGCTATTTACATTTTATTTACATAAAATAATATGGCCTAAGACTAGTACTATTCATGTGTCGTAACAATGCCGATAAGATAACAAAAATAATATGATTACATTTTGACAAACTTTATATCAAAATAATGGAAAAATTAATGTATTTAGTTTGACTAAACCTAAACATAAAAAACAGCCACCAACTATTTTCTGAACTTTTTGAAGAGTGGATGTTTAATATTTGAATTGGAAGCCCTTCTATATTCCCAGTAGACTGCATCATCTGCACCAGACATGGAGCTCATGTTACCAACACGACGCTGCACCTTGAAAAGATAATACCAAATAACATTTTAATTTCTCAAGAAGTAATACGGATAGTTATTATTGGTACCAATATGAATATCTGATTCCTTAATTCTAGGATTGGGTCGATTCAATTTTTTTTAAAGGATCTTACACTAAATTTTAGTTTTTGAATATTGAGATGGGATTTTAAAGACATTAATATAATTTCATGATTTATAAATAAAGCTCATTTTGTGTCGAATACATTTGTTCCATAAAATATATGGTAGATACAAGAAAAATAATGATAAGAATAAATAGGACAAATACTGTATTGCTTTCATAAATTGTATTGTACTGTACTGTAATATAACATAGTTTTTCAGTCAGTAGGTCCTACGTTAATACTTTTAATCCATTACTTGGCGGGTGTTTAGCACAGTGATCTAGGCAGGACCGGCAGCCCTTTTTCTACTTGTATACTTTTATCCGAAACATATTTTCGTTATTCACTTATTTTATCATTTATTACTTGATTCATAGTATAGCATTTAACTCATAGCCACATCTATTAGCTTCAATATGAAGTATTCAGACTGGCTAAAAGTACAGTAGTTCATCAATAGATGGCATTATAATAGCTTATTGCAATAAAATGTTGATTCACACCCCCGCCAGGGAACATTCGGGAAAACAAATACGTTCAACGGCCGCACCAGGGGATGGGTTAGTAATTTATGTTTAAATAAATGTATGTACACCTTAAAATAATACTTTATTGTAAATGAATTTGGATAAACTATTGTAAAGCAGTCAGACACCTTAGCTCAGTCGAGAGCTAAGGATCTCTGATTCGATTCTCGGCATGGCCAAAAAATTTAAGATTGGTGAAATGTGGGTTTACCCTTTCACAGTGATTAACTAACGGCCGAGGACTGGATCTTGTGCCTGTTCTAGTTTTAAGATAGATCATAAGGCATATGAAGCTACAACAGGTCTAGCAAGCCGGCAGCGGAAAATATATGGCTTAGATAAAAAAAGTTACCTAGGCCAAAGGCTGTAAACAGTAAAGGATAAAGTTAAGTATGGTAAAGCCCTCTCTATGTACCATGGCTCCAGTTCGAGGTCCTTCTCCAGGTATTCTTTCCTCATCAGCGTCTATATCGCTAGCTGCCAAAACCTGCTGCAAAAGTTGACCTTGTTCCTCGCGTGTCTTGTACATCATGTCTGGTTCCTACCAAAATACACACAAAAAGATCACTACAACAGTCATTCAGATATTTTTTTATCTTATCATGCTGTTATAATTGGAAACAGGTACAAGAAAGATAGATAGGAAAAAATAGCGTTTACAATTAAAAAGGTCATAGTTCACAATCAACACTACTGCCACTGGACAAAAAGATAAGTGGTTGCTTCTTGAAGAGAATAGATTGTTATTGCCCAATCTTTCGATTTCATTCAATTGGAAATCGTCAGTTTATAATGTTTGGTTTCTTATTTCAGGAATTTGTGTTGCACGTTTTGCAATCCCCCCTGACGAGTTTCAATTTTAATTTGATGTAAGGTAGATGTCTCTCTCTGTAATGATGTAAAGGTCCGCAAAATGTAAATATATGCCCTCTACATGGAAAGTAAAGTAAAGGGCTATGCTTAAATAATATCAAATCATATTATATTTAATTTTCAGAAACTAATTACCACAAGTTAATTTAATAAACATTGAAAGAAGGATAGAAGAACAAGGCATCTATATTTAGTAGAAAATTGTCGGCCTCAAAGTTCACAATTAAAACACAACAAAACAACTTATATGCCTAAAATATTCTGGTGTTTAGGCCTCGCTCTTCTATCCTCATTTCAATGTTTATTAGATAAAGACATTTGGCACCATTATTTTCTTTGTTCATAAGTCAATTTAAAAATTAATCTTACTATTTATAGTAGCTTAAGTTTTATTTTAGTTTAAAAAGACAGTTTACTTGAATTTTTAAACAAAGTTCTTTTATCTATAGCAATATTAATGCAATTGTAATTTAAAATACCCATAATTATAAGAATCAATTTTTATTTACATAGTTATTATTATTATTATTATTAGCACTGCGTCTTACTACCCGTTCGGGTTATACGCACTTACGCTAATGTGTAATGGTAGGGTGATTGTGAGATGAAATGAAGGACCTACAGTTTAATGTGGAATCCGAACCACGGCGGAGGCCTGGAACTCCCCACTTTTTTATCAAAAGGGGAATAATTCCTATAGTCACCAGGGATTGTTTAANGATAAATCTGTGCCGGGACCGGGGATTGAACCCCGGCCGCCAGCATAGAAGTCTGACACCTTACCCCTAGACCGCCAGGTCACCTATTTACATAGTTATTAAACTCAGAAATGACTAGTCGATACTCAGAAGTTTTAGTGAGATTTAAAGCAATACCATATTTTTCTATAAAACAAGAGCAAAAGAAAAAACTAGACAAATAAAAGTTATGACAAGACACTATTCTTTGAAAGCCCTTTAATATCCGTTGTTACTCATTTCCGGCTCTATCCAGGCCATGATTGTTTGGCTCCAGTCTCTATCAATCTGCTCACAGTTCACTTTGTACAGGAGCTGATTCTAAAATGGATAAAGATAATCTAAATCGCTTTAGAATTCAAAAGGGCAATGATTTAACTCATCACTATTGGGATGAAAGTAGGCAAATGTAAGAATTACAGTATGCTGGCCTTAACAGCTAACCATGTTTGTGTTTGATATCACATAATACATTTAATTCATCTTCAACCTATGTGAGAGATTTTAACATAAATTAGTAGACATTATATCCCTTGTAACCAATGGGGATAAAGACTTACATCATCCATGCCTGCCAGTTTGGTGATAACTTTGTAACTATATCCTTGATTTACAAGAAACCTTTGTCTCTTGCGAGAATAGCTCATTTCCATGGTGTCCTGTGATACCAGTGTGTAGAAGAATGCATTGTATTCCTCTGCAATGGCTCCTAGAAAAAATTATTCAAAGTTGATATTAGTATATTATTTTAGTAAATTTAACGAATACTCAATCCACCTCGGTGGTAAAATGGTTTAAGGCATCATTCTCGCAATAGCGTGGACTGTCAATAACTGGGAGATTGGGGTTGAAATTTCAATCGGGTGTACTTAGGTTTTTTTACTAAATGGTTTTCCACTCTCCCTAGGCACAGATGCAGGTACACTCCCTCTAAATCAACTTTAACCATTCTAACACATTAGCATAATTAGTAGGTATAACTTAAACCTGAATTGGTAGTAAGATGCGGTGCTAAAAACAAGTAATTTTATTATTTAAGGAAAAATTTTATAAATAAATTACAAGCATAAATTATACATAGTAAACATGGATAGTTAACAACTATGGTTAAAGTTAAGGGTGTGTAAAGTTTCGAAAATGTTGACTTTGCTTTAAATATACACCAGCATCAACTTTGATTTTAAGTTCAAATTCCAGACTTGACAGTTAAAAATCTTCATTGATACAACCTATTTAGAGCTAAAGATAAAAACACATTCTTAAAACTTAGATTTCACTGCCAAATGCAGTTTCTTAAGGATACATATTCAGCCCCACTTTTTTTGACATTGCATCTTACTGCTTGTCTAGGGTGATATGCTTATATACTAATTTCACTTATGGTTTTAACACTTAGGGAGATTATATTTAGGAGAAGTGTACTCTCATTTGTGTGGTTGGTGAGTGGAAAACAACCCTCAGTACACTCAAATGAGATTCAAACATCAATCTCCCTGTCATCGGCAGTCTAGTTTAGTGAAAGAATAGCACCTTAGACAATGCAGCCACCAAAGCAGGTTTTAACCTTGTTATTTATTTCAAATAATATATGTGCACACAATTTTTAAATTATTCTTACTTTTTCAAAATTATTGATTTACACCAAAATAATTTTATTCGATTGTTTTAAATTAGCTAACCTTTTTTGGCTCGAAGAATCCTTCCAAGTCTCTGTGCTTCCTGGCGTCGAGAGCCTCCATGAGATGATATTTGAACGAGAACATTAGCCTCTGGTAAATCAAATGATGTGTCAGCTACTTTACTCACGAAGATTGTGTTAACTTTGGGGTTGAACTTAAAATTTTGTAAGATCTGAATACGTTCAGCCTACAAATGAAAAGTTAAATGAGCAACAACAAAATATGAACCTGCAAGAAATGCCAACATTTAAAACATGAACGTTCAAATTTAAGTAATATATTTTTTTTTATCTTGATCATATTATATAATAAGACAAAAGTTTAAATTTGATTAAAACATTGAATTATGAATTTTGTACTAAACTTTAAAGAGTGGGTTCTAAACTAGGGCTAGGCCAATGCCAATTGCCGATACGATCATCAGCGATTATATTCCAATCAGTTGAGCTGATGATCAGCATTTGATTATTTACACCTTTTGAGTGAAACCAGTGGGTAGTTGACAACCTGGTCCTTTGTACTATCTTTTGGCAGAAGGGTCAGTTAGTTAGGTTGATGAGGGGAGGGGGAGCGAGGATTGTTTACTTGTTTATTGAGAAACAATATTTGAAAGGACTATATGGTGACTAATACTTAGTGGAATGCAATTGAGTATGAGGGATGGATAGTTGATTTAAAGGGTGCCCCAAAACAAAATTTGACACTTATATATGATTACTGGGCTACTCAAATACTATATTGGCCCGAAAATCGTACAACCTCACACATAATACAAACATAATATTTTTAAGAAGTTCTACATAAAAAATAAGAGTTTGGGAATATATCATGAAGTAAAAACTTAATAAATTTAAAGAGTTTTACTAAGCCCACTGAATTCTTGTCTTGATTTGGAGGTACTTCTTTATTTTTTTTACTACAAAGTCAAAAATTAGCCTTGGAAACACTAAACTTGTTAGCAGCCTGGACATTATGTGTTTGTTGCTCCTCGGGTATTACTGTTAATTTAAAATTGGTATTGTTGCTTCTTCTCATTCCCTTGTCTACTTGAGATGCCGAGGAAATCTTATCAACATGATCACTCGCTTGCAGATCTTTCATGGGTGGTTTTTCTAAATATCAGAAAAACAGCAGAGATTTATCCAACTAACACTGACCATCTGAATTACCAGTACAGTACAAATGATGCAACCCAGATGCCTCCTGATAAGATTCAAACTAAACAGAAAATGGGATCCCTCTAGTGGAGCCAAGCTGTACAACAAGCTAAAATGAGTCAACGAGATCAACGAGATAGCCTAACTCACACGATTCTATGTCAACCTTTAATGCGGATTGAGTCCCGCCACCCCACTTCGTTTAGTTAGTCTTATGTAGTTAATAGTTATAATAGCTATTTTTTGTTATCTACTGGCTTAGTTTAAATATGTAAATATGTTAAGTAAGTTAATAATCCCATTTAGGATCCAATCAAGAAAATAATAGCATAACATTCACTTGTAAATATTAACACTCCCATATGTTCTATATTAATTTGCATTCCCAGAAATGGGACTTAGATGTAAATTCGAGGCATTTCGAATATATAATTTTGTTCTGTATCAATAAGACTATCTAGCTAGTAAAGCAAGTCTAACCAACTTATCTCTACCTATCATTTCTCATTATCAATCCCTTCCCCTTGGGTATGTGCCATCCTTTGGCTGCTTCCAAAGGCTCCCCGAATATCCTATAACCACCTGCACACATTAGGGTACAACTTCTCTAGACCTTACCCATTTCACCGTCCAATCTCTTCACCCCTCCCCTCCCTTTACGTCCCGTTTCCCTCTCTTCAACGAAATCATCCAATTCACCTGTTTCTTTTCCTCTGCCATACAAAGTTTTCGAAAAAGGGGAACTCGCAGAGGAGTGAAGAGAGCTCAGCCAGCTACAGAAACACCCGTTCAGAGCTACGAATTCAAGTTCAATTCTCTGTTCGCCCTCCCATTATTTCCTCATACTGTCCATGCCCTGAGCATCACAGATCGACCCACCTAGATACATACAACTCCAAGGAAAATAGCACATCGAAACCCACTTCCCACTGCAGTCCTCCCAGAGACTCACTCTCACTTAGGTTTCTTACTTAATTTTTTACCTTGATTTTATTACTAAACATGTGCGTTTAAGCTGATTCTTGCCGGCTGGCCAGTACAGTTACTGTATGCTACAAAATATACTTCTGTAGGAAATTTGATGGGTTTATTTTCAGTGAAAAATACTAGGCTGCGTGGAAGTCACATGACGCATTGTGCTCTTGCTATCAAGAGTTATCCATTTAAGTTCAGCAAATGAGAGAGAAGCTTGCAAAGGTCAAAAAAGGTGTAAGCTAAAGAACCTTTAAGGTGTGTCAACCCTAGAGAATATTTAAGGGTATTAGGAATTATTTTATAATAAAGGAAATTGATAAAAATAAAAATAGATTAATAAGTGCAAATTTAATGAAGAAAGCCAACCAAACGAAAGAGGAAAAATGTGACAAGTATCCAATCCATAAATGTGACAACATCTTCCTTTCTTCTGTCTTCTACTAGGAGTAGTCACAGACACATTTACCCACAAATATTACTCTAGTTGTGTTTAAATGTGAGTGTGACTACTTTTACTATAGAAGACAAAATAAAGTAAGAAGCTGTCACCTTTGTGCATTAGATTCTTACCACTTTTTTTTTCTCTTTCGCTAGCTACACAACATTTAAGGAGCTTCAAACTTAAATAACCTCTAAGAAGGTTTCAAAGCTAGAGAACAGCTAATAGGTATCAATCCTACATAGCATTATTTTAAATAAGAACAAAGTTTAAACTTTACATTGCTGTCATTGAACAAGGAGGTAATGGCTGTCTCTGGAAGAAAATCAATCAATACTGCCCAATTCCCTTACCTAGGTTTTATTCTATCGGAAATCATCAGGGGGAAGTGTGGAACATGCAACACAACCTCCTAAAAGAGGAAACCAAAAATCATAAAAGGGAAAAAAAAGGAAATTTGAAAAGAATGATAGGACACTTAGATAGGAACATGTTTTTACAAGAATAAATATTAACCCCATGACATCAGAATACAGATGAAAGAATGTGTAAATATGTGGTTTAATACTTTAATTTGCACTTAATTTTCCAAAAGTTCTATAAAAAATTTTTAAAAAGAAAATTTATTCAGTGAAACCTCCTTAAACGGACTCTTTATTAGGCAGAAACTTATCTTGAACGAAAATATTTTACGGTCCCGTGACTTTAGAGTTGAAAAACATGCAAAGTGTCCTGGATTAAAGGGAAACTGTCTAACGTGGAAATGGAATTCGAAATAAGCCCTTATAAGGAAAATCTCCAATGTTCCAATAGACATTGTTTGGAATTTTTTTTTTTGCATCTTATACATTTTATAGAATTTTATTTTCTCTAATTCTTCCTTTATATTATTAGGAGTTTAAATATTAAGTCAGGTATATTTACTTTCTCCTTATTAGTTCTTTTGTTATCTTGCTTAGAAAATTGTTAACGGTTATTGCCTATTGATTGTTATCTCTGTTCTTACCAGTTCCGCACTAATGAGTTGTCAACCACCTTTATAATTCAGCTTTTAATGGTACAGCACTACCTGTATTGAAATTCAATTGTTTGTCCCTTCCGGAAATTTTACTCAATATAGACTCTAGGCCTGAATTTTTTATTTAGTCTGGCAGTTCTTATTAAGGCTTCAAAGATAAGAGTTGTGCTTGATTTAAACATGAGAGTAAAAGTCATCCATGCGAGTGAGCGGGATAAATTATTTGTTGAGCAGATCATGAAGATGTTTAGCGTCGGTAAAACTAAATTGTAAGAGATTCTAAAGAAGAAAATGGAAATTTTGAAGTTGTGGTAAAACTGTTTTAATGGGAAAATAAAATAAAGGTAAAGAAAACTGCAAACGAAAACATTAATTAAATAGTGTGGGAGTGGTTTGTCGTTAGGGAGAAACATCACTGCGTGTCGGGTCAGATGGTGCAGGAATACGCTAAAAACCTCACTCAAAAACTGGGGAAAACTGAATTCAAAGCATCTAAGGGATGGTTGGAGAGTTTTCACAAAATATATAGAATATTTTTAACAAAATTTGTGGTGAATCGAGTGGTGTAAATAGTGAAACCATTGAAGAGTGGGTTGCTAAACTTCCTACCATAATTGAAGAATATGAACCTGGAAACTTAGCAAATGGTGACGAGACTGGACTATTCTTTCACACGCTACCGAATAAATCACCGTGTTTGAAAGGTGAAAAATGTTTGGGAGGAAAATTGTGCAAAGAGAGATTGACTGTTTTTCTATGTGGTCTTATGTCAGATGAAATGGATAAACCCTTAGTTATCGGTAAGGCAGCAAAGCCACGATGCTTCAGAAACAAGGACATACAGAAACTTCCCATTGAGTGGAGATCCAATAAGAAGTGGATGACATCACAGATCATGGTTAACAGCTTTTAATGGCAGAATGAAAAAGAAAAATCAGCATGTTTTGTTGTTTATGGATAATGCAACATGCTACCCCTACATTGAACTTTACAACGTGCGACTTGCTTGGTTCCCTTAAAACACCACAAATCTTTCTCAACTAATGGATCAGAGCACCATTCAGAATGTTAAAGTGCACTATCATAAATTATTAATGCAATCTTTGCTCACCAATATGAACTCTAGATCATCCACCTCTGAGCGTGTGTAGTGTGAAGATTTAACAAGATGCTGTCAAAAGTTTAAAGGAACTGCAGCAATTTGCCCTACAATGGAATGATTTTGATATGCTTAAGTGTGATTTCTCAGGCTAAGGTGTTTGTGGAAAGTCAGGCAGCCAAGAGAGTAAAGTGTGTGCAGAAAACCATGCTTGACTACTGGAAAAAATTAAGACAAAATGAGCAATGTTTTTCTGTTCAGTGTAATGTTTCCATATGTTCATTTTTTTATAGTGTGAATAACGAGTACTGTATAATAATGAGTATGGTATTCCATTTTATGATTTTTCTCCCAATTACGTGCATGTCCCTGATTTAAGTTTTATAGTACACCTTCATTAAACGAAAATCTGGCTTTAGCGGAAAAATATCTTGGACCCTTGTGATTCCGTTTAAGGCAAGTTTCACTGTATTGTATTGGAAAAAATTAATCAGCGGGATATTTTTACTGTGCGTCGAATTTTACTGTTTTGGCTGTTCGTATGGGTAGAAAAATATTTAGGGAAAACTATCCTCAGTACACCGATTTGAGATTCGAACCTTGATTTCCCCCATCATCAGCAATCTAATCTTACGCACTCAACGCGTGAGTAAACGAAATTAAATTATTTTAAGCTTCAAATGAAGAAAAAACAAAAGCAGTCAATATCATTACAAACATAATCAATTTCTTACAAAATAAATTGATACTAATAGTTGATGGTAGAACATAAGCACGCTTAACCAATGGCTTGTATTTGAATAATTAACTAGGCTTGAAAGTTACATTTTTAATTAATAGAAAACTAAGAACAAACATACTTGTGATGTAGGTCCATAAATGTAAGGTTTATTCATCTTAATGGCATAATGTTTCAAAGCAAACACATTATCGGAGAAAACAATAGTTTTGTCCCCTCTTCGTTCATGGTAGCGAATCAAATATTGTGTAGCACGAAACTTATTGGGATTCATCACATACAATAGCTGTAAAAAAAAATTAATATAGTAAAACCATCAAAACATTTGATTATTAATATAAATGTATACAACCTGAACACACATGAACATGACAGTAAAAAGAAATCTATATGAAAAAAATATTACATGCATACATTCATACATTAATGGAATAGGGATAAGGCAGAATTTGAGAGGAAGTGCAGTACAAATTCGGATATACTTCCTCTAAACTCAACCTTTGTCATCACTAACACATTGGCATAATTAATACACATGCATATGACTCGAATCGAGAATAAGACACAATGCTAAAAAAATAATTCTAAATAAATATTTGAACAATGAAGTCATCAAGAAGTTAAGAGATTAAAGCAATATAGTTAATTAAGTCAAATAAAATTATTCGCACCAGTTTCTTACAAGTCCTGCAAACTAGATATTCTCGATAGAACTCTGGAGTCATAGGACACCACACCTCTGCACACTGCACTTTGGCGATAAATCCCCGCTTTTGCAGCTCCAGCCAATTGGCTTCGTAGAGTTTAGGACCAATAAGGAAGTTGAGATCTGCTATTTTATCATCCTCACGCAAGAGCGTAGCAGTGAGGCCCAGCTTACAATGTGACTGCACCAATGTTAAAACTCGCCGAAACATTTTAGCAGGAATAGTGTGCACCTCTGCAAAATAAATATTATGAATATTAGGGCCCAGTTTTTTCAATCTTGTGTGAGCTTTTCATGAGTGCCCAGTTAAATAAAGCTTGGGTTTAATTTTACCACTTGTACTTTAATTCCCAACCTTTAATTCACTTTAAAATAATTTTAATTAGGAGCTCCACAGATTTGGCTCCATGTTAAACCAACCCCGAAGAAGAAGACCTCGTCTCCTCTTAAAATCTTCCAAAAATTAAATTTAAAAATGTTCTACTCATACTTCCAGGTCCAAAGAGAAAACTAATATATAACAAAACAAAAGATAAAATTTTGGCTATGCACTAGGGATAAAAATCAAACAAAATGCAGGTTTAATATAAATATTGAAATATAACCCAATGAAGGTGAACAATGTTTTCACAAAAGAATTAAATGTTTATTTCTATCTGTCAAAATTGAACAGCGCACTGGTTTTGAGTTATTTACATCGAGCCTTGTCTCTTCTTCTACAACCACTAGACTCGCTACTCACTTGTTTGATAGAACTGCTCATGCGTTAAAACAAACATGGCTAACGTTCATTATAAATACAACGAGAGCTAAACACACTTCTTAGAAGAATAATTAATATGTTTAATTAAAGGTAAGTGTTCTTCCTTAAATCAAAATTCCTTATTTAGATTATTTAAAACAATGTTTTACTTTGTTCCTTCTGTCCTTTTATTTTATTTAATAGAGGTAAATAGTATTATTAGTCAGGCCGGCAACCAGCGTGTGGCCTAACTTCGAAGTGCTTAAATTCACGTGAAAATAAATTGGAAATTGTTCACAAAAAGTAGAAAACATAGGGAAATACAAGGTATGGTGGCAAATTACATCACAGGCTTAATTTTCAAACTTAAATATAAGATATTTGCCTTTGATCACAATATGATTGTCATAATAGCCAAATCAAACACATATTTTAATTAACAATGCATTGGTAGGGGTGTAAGGGATTCTAACGGGGAAAGATATTTACCGTTCTTGAACAGATTGTCGGGGCAGATATGTTCTGATCTCAAAAATTTTGAGACAAGTTTGGGTGTTGTTCTTTTATCCTGAATATCTAATACATTGGGTAATTCAACACATTTTTATATTTGTTATTATTATGTGATAGGTAATTATTTAATATATTTTAGTTAATCGATATATTTTATATCTCAATTAAAATCAATAAATTTCAACTAGTAACCTGCCATGTTGAAGTGTTGTAAACTCTATAGTCACTACTCCTAGACTATGTATAAAATTTAAAGCCAACAAAAACATTGATTGCTAGCTGCAATCACTAAGCAATAGTAAAGCATGTATAGTCTAGACTCTATAGAGGTATTAAGTCTATTTCATAGTCTCAACTAACGATACATTTTTACATCTCGTTCTCATCCTGAGCTACCCGCCTCGGTGGCGTAGTTGGCTAACGCGCTTATCGTGTTGAGCTCTACTGCTGAGGACGGGGAGATCGAGGTTCGAATCTCGGTCGGGTGAACTGGGGGTGGTTTTTCCTAAATGGTTTTCCACTCTCCTTCCACGCAAATGCGGGTTCACTTCATCTAATTCAACCTTCCCAATTCCTAATCCATTAGAGTTATTAGTACTTAAAGCGTATAACCCGAACGGGTAGTAAGACGCGGTGCTAAATATTATTATTATTATCATCATCCTGAACTAAGGGATCCTAAAATTATCATTCCCAATCTTGTTTCTAATGGTGAGTCTTGTTCTCATCTTGAATGATAAAACTCAATCTCACATAACCCTAGTTGAGGGAAATAATTTTTTTTTATAAATGTGATTGGTTAAAGGAATATTAAGGGAAAAAAAGTAATAGTCCAGTTGTTACTCTTTTTTCCCCCCGACAATTTCAGGTGGGAAAAAGTTGAGGAATGATAACTTATCCTACTTAATACAAATATATGAATTTTGTATCATTAAGTATAATTTAAATCAACCTATTTGACCATTATTTGCATATAAAATGCCATGTTGTAAATTTTGCAATCATGTCCAATCTAGTTTTAATTGTGTGTGTGTGTGTAAAATGTATTTAAAAAATGCTAGAATAAACTTTAAACATATTTTGATATTGATTTTAATGTGTTAGTAAAACAGCATAAAAACCTGCCTAGTGATATTTTGGTGTCTCTAGTTAAGTATTGATCATGGTTGCAATTCTATGCTGTACTAAGATTTAATAAAACTTGTTTAAAAAAAAAGTAATACATATTTCTGGATCAATTTTAGTATTAAAGGAATCCCAAAACAGTGCACAGATATCTCTCAAAACATGCCCAGAATACAGCTAAGCACATTGGTGAATACAGGAGCAGTGCCATTTCATTAAACCCACCATCCAGGACCATGATACCCCACTCCTGCTCTTGCAGCCACTTCATGGTCTGCTCCGCCTCCCAAGAACGTTTCTGAGTATGCGTAATCATAGAGTAAGTTGTCACTAGAACACCACACCCCATCGGCTTGTCTTTGGCTTCAGACGTGAACCGGCAGATCATGCTGTCATCGGCTAGTCCAAAAAAATTACATTTTGATTATTAACTACTAAGAACACAAAATAAAACAAGTAACTGTAAGTATGTAAATGAGAGGAGAATGGAAGCAAATAAAGGAGGGAAAATCATGTAAGAACAGAGGAAGACGAAAGAATTTTACTAAACTGACCTGGTCACAGGTTGTATACAGTTGTGCTGTAGGTATATACTAATAAGAAAAAGCTGTTAGACTTCCTTTGGAGATAGGGATGGTACATTTAAACAAGAACAACGCTTCATATAAATATTTAGTATATGTAAATATATAAAGTATTCATACATTTAGTATTATTCTTCAATGATATGAGTGGAAGTCAAAATTCAAATCTGGAGAGATGATGTTGTGTTGTTTAATACTGTTTATAAACATCAAACCCTGATAAGGTATATTTTATTTCCAGCAACAAGAATTGGTGGAATTAAGAGACATGCAAATAGTACATCAGCAATCCAATATATTGTGAGATTGACACTTCAGACTATGCAATCAGAGAAGCGGTTTTGTCAGTATATTAATGTGAGTCTGTGTGTACCTGTTGACCACATTTTAAATTGTTGTTTCCACTGTTCTACAGACACCCCTGAGTTGCAGAGGACCAAGGCTCTCTTCCGTACAGTGCAGCAAGCAGTCACTCCAACAAGACTTTTGCCAGCACCTTGCAACAAAAAAAAAGTTTCACATTATATTCACCTTCATTAGTACTGTATTGGCCTGAGTAAAGTGCGAGTTTTTTCTCCTATATCCTTCTGAAAAATGTACTTGTATTATATCTGAAACCTAACATTTTTCAATGAAAAAAAAAGTCAGATTCCTACATATGTCTATTTTTTAGCTAACTGTAAGTGTACTGAGTGGCCAGCAGAAATGTGAGCGCATGCGCTCATCTCATAAAGAAATCAAGGTCAAAAATGAAGAGACACCAGCGCACTATCAACCTCGCGCATGTCTAATAATAAATGCATGGTCAAAACAAAGAGAGAGGGAGAGGGGGGGGG